>APFE031681967.1:8299-22624 GCA_000404065.3 Pinus taeda | reverse complement strand
AAAGCAACGAAGATATCCTTCCAAACATTTGTTTACTATCTCAGTTTTCCCATCAGATTGAGGATGATAAGATGAGCTATGAGCTAACTGAGTACCAAGACAAGAAAATAATTCTGTTCAAAAATTTCCAGTGAAAATGGGATCTCTGTCACTTACAATAATCTTTGGGTTTCCATGTAGCTTTTGAATTGTTTCCATAAATGCAGTAGAAACTGTACTGGCTTTAAATGGATGTGATAATGCACAAAAGTTTGCGTACTTGGTAAGTCTGTCAACTACCACCATGATGACACTCTTTCCCTCAGACTTGGGTAAACCTATGATAAAATCCATTGAAACCTCCTCCCAACGTTGGCTTGGAATGGATAAAGGTTGTAATAGACCCGGTTTCTTAATTGTTTCAACTTTATTTTGTTGGCAAACCAAACATTCTGCCACAAACTTTTGAATATCTGATTTAAGGCCATCCCAAAAAAATTCCTTCTTAACCCTGTGGTAAGTTTTTAAAAATCTTGAGTGCCCTCCTAAGGGAGAAGTGTGCAATTCCATAAGAATCTTTGTTTTAGCTGGGAATTCTTACAGAGGAGGTATAAGCGATCTTTGTACCATAACGAATCATTTTGCCAGCTAAATGTATCATACGTACTGGAATCTTGTTGTAACTTTCGAATAAGTGCCCAAACTTCTTCATCATTCTTCCATTCCTCCCTGCTTCGTTTATCCAATCTGGTTGGATAATAGAAATGGCGCACAACAATGCTTCCACATCCTCATCCTTTCTTGAGAGTGCATCTGCCACCACATTTTGCTTCCCTTTTTTGTAGATGATTTCAAAGTCATAACCCAACTTCTTTGTGACCCACTTTTGTTGCTCTTCAGAGGATAATCTTTGTTCTAAAAAGTATTTAAGGCTATCATGATCCGTTTTTACCTTGAAGTGTCTTCCCATTAGGTAGGGTCGCCATTTCTTAAGTGCGGAGTATTGCCAACATTTCGTTCTCATAATTAGCTTTGTGTGAAAACTTTCCCTTGATTGGATGCCTTTCAAAAGCAATGGGTCTTTCATCTTGCATTAGAACAACACCAATTCCATTTCCTGAAGCATCACATTCCACAATAAAGGTTTTTGTGAAGTCTGGTGTAGCTAAGACCGGTGCTTGGCACATTGCCTCTTTAAGATGTTCAAAGGCCTTTGTTGCTTCCTGAGTCCATGAAAATGCATCTTTCTTCAATAATGTTGTTAGAGGTGCTGCTATTCTCCCATAATTCTTAACAAACTTGCGATAATACCCTGTCAACCCAAGAAATCCTCGCAGATGCTTTATGGATGTGGGGATTTTCCATTCCTTAATGGCTTTAATTTTGCTAGGGTCTACCTTAACTCCTTCATGAGATACAATATGACCCAGATAATCCACCTCTTGTACTCCAAAGAAACATTTGGATCTTTTTGCATATAATTGTTTCTCCTCCAATAGTTGTAGCACCTTGTCAACATGTTCAACATGATCCGTCCAAGACTTGCTGTAGATTAGTATATCATCAAAAAATACTAACACAAATTTTCTAAGGAATGGTTTGAAAATTGAATTCATCAAACTTTGAAATGTTGAAGGTGCATTGGTAAGGCCAAAAGGCATGACCAAAAATTCATAATGATCCTCGTGAGTTCTAAATGTTGTTTTTGGAATGTCTTCAGTCTTCATTCTGATTTGATGATATCCTGAATGAAGATCCAACTTGGTGAAGTAAATTGATCCATGCAATTCATCCAGTAATTCATCAATGACAGGAATGGGAAACTTATCTTTAATCGTGAGCTTGTTGAACTCCCTATAATCTGGACACATGCACCATGATCCATGCTTCTTGTGCACCAATACTACTGGAGCAGAGAAAGAACTTTGACTCGGTTGAATTATACCAGCCTTTAGCATTTTTGCAACCATACATTCAATTTCACTCTTTTGGATGTAGGGATATCTATACGGCCTGATGTTTGGAGGAACACTTCCTAGAATTAGATGAATAGCATGATCATGATCACGCACAGGTGGGAGACCTTCGAGAGTCTCAAATACCTTCGAATGATTGTCCAAGACTTTTTGGAGATCTGGAGAAATAGATGATTTCGATGTGGAAACATCTAGCGAACATAATTGTGCAATTACGCCTCTTTGTTCCTTTTTTAGAAGCTTTTTCATACCGTCAGAGCTTATTATCTTTCCCGGTTTCCTTGCAATACCCCTTAATTTAACTTCCTTTCCTTCCGTAGAAAATTTCATGAAACGTTCTTGAAAATAAAAAGCTATTGTACCCAAGGATTGTAGCCATTGGACTCCTAGTACAACATCAACACCTCCCATTGGAATGGAAAGCATTGGGCTAGTCAATACATATTCTCCCATGGATAGCTTGATATTATGGCACTTTCCAGAGAAATTTATTGTTCCTCCATTGCAATCATCACTTGACATTTTGGTGCTGGATATAGGAAGCAATTCAATTCTTTTGCTACCTTACAATGAATAAAATTATGAGTGCTTCCTGAATCAATCAACACTATTACTTTTCTTCTTCATGTCCTTCTACCTGATGGTTTGAGGAGTGGTAATTCCTGCCAATGCATTACAAGATATGGTCAAATTCATTTGTTCTTCATCTAGGCTTTGTTCCTGGAGTATATCCTCTTCTTTTGACTTTCTTGCTCCTTTTCTTCTTCCTCTTCACAATCTATGTAGAATAATTTCTTCTCAGCACACTTATGACCTTTAGTGTATTTGCTATCACAACTGTAACAAAGCCCTTTTGCTCTTTTTTCTTCCAATTATTGTGGTGTCAACCTTATAGTTGTGGAAGACTAGGGACAACACTTCCATCTTTATAGTTGTGAGTGGTATGCTTCTTGGTTGCCATAATTTTGCTTTCCATTTTTCTTTCTAACCTGAATGCCTTCTCTAATGAACAGGTTCCCAAAGGCGAACATCATGTTGGATATTATCCTTTAAAGACCCTATGAACACATCAATCCTATGCTCCTCTGGAATATCTTTTACCCTTATGTTCAATTTTTGGAACTCAATGTGCTCCATTATTGAACCCTTTTGTTTGAGACTTATCAATTGGCTAAAAAAAGTGTTGCTTTTTGTATCCTCATAATGTGCCATCAATTCTTCCGTAAAAATTGCCCAAGTGATAAATTGTTTACGAGAGCAAAGCCATTGATACCATACAAACTGATTTGGTTCCAAATATAAAGTTGCATACGTACCTTTTGTGTGTTTTGCACATTATTGAGATCAAAAAATTGCTCCATCTGTAGTATCCATGTTGCGGGATCCTTGCCATCAAACTTCCTCATATCGATTTTTGGAATATGGTCGGTCTTCAATCAACCATTAGTGTCTACAGAATCATGATTAACATTTATTTTGTTCTCATCATGAGTTTCCTTTAGTACCTTTTCACCATTAGTGACCATTCCTTGTAGCAACTTATTCATATTTATTGTCAATTCTTTCATCTTATCATCCATGCCATCAATTTTAGCGTCCATGCCATTCATCTTAGCATCCATGCCATTCATCTTAGCTTCCATGCCATCCATCTTAGCTTCTACGCCCTTCTTTAAATAATCCATCTTAGCTTCTACATCTTTCCTTAAACCATCCATCTTAGATTTTGTTGCTTTTTGTGCAAGTGACACTTGTTGCACTTGTTCTTGTAATTTTTATAAATCATGTAGCATTTCTTCCTCTTCTTCATGAGTCATGCTCGAGCTTTCAAGTTCCTTACTAAGTGTTTGCATTTTCTTTCCTTGGGGCATTAGTTACCGATAATAATGCTCTACTATGCCCTTTGAATTCCTTCAAAATAATTTTCAAACCAATCTTAAGCAAAAATTTAAAAGAATCTACACATCTTTTTCACTTTGTAGGAGCTCGATATTGCCTCTAATGTATCTCTGTGCATTCAAATCATCTAGTTCTGAAATTGTGACCTATAGTAGCCCTCTGTGTCCTCTTTCTAATGCCACCAGTCTAATCCAAATTGGATTCTCCAAGGAAGAGTTATGCGAAATCTCCCACAATGACTTGATTATGGACTAGTTCAATAGGGCGAACTTGTACTATGTGCCACGAGTCCCTGTTTCATATTTTGGCTCTAAAAAATATATACAAGAAACTAAAGTTCGTCCTCTTTCTGCACCTTCTTACAAAATTTCAATCCAATGCTCAGAGAAACAGTTATGATGATTTCCCCAGGTCACCTGTTTGGAATGTAATTCAGGAGTTTGCAAAAAGACAAACTTCCTCAGATCATATCTACGCAAATATAGCGCAAAACGCTCTGAAATTCGGATCCGAGCTTTAGCGTGATGTCTTCTAAAATGGTTTTTTTTTAGCTTTTGAAATGTTGCAGAAAAAAATTTATTGCAAAAATGCCACGATGACCTGTTTGGAGCAGTGAAACCCTAGAGTCCAAAGCTCTGATACCAAATGTTATGAACCAACTCAAGAAAAGATAGAAAATATAGATCAACGCCATAGAATTCAGTAACCTCCTTTACATTACATAAATGAATAATTCTTGGATGATACAAATGAAAAAACCTCCTTTCTATATATAAGAGTCTAAGGAGTCACCAATATAACCCAGCCAACCTAACAATAATAATATAAAGCCACAAAAATAACAATAGAGGGATTCTATGGGGCACAGTAATAACAATATGGGGGCAATAGGGGCATAACAATATTAATAAGGGGTACAAATACAATAGTAATGGGGTAATCACTAGTATTATAGGGACCCAATAGTATGCATCACACCTCCTGTGTGGAGTAGGTGGGATGCATACTGGATTCCCTGTGTAACGGGTGCGATGGTCAGAAAAGGCTAATTTTGCCTTCAAACTGTGGTTTTTCCTCACTCTCTTCAGCTTTATTCAGGAATTTTTCTACCTGTGATTAGTATACCACTATGGAAACCCCTTCCTTTCCATCATTCCACCTCCATTGTGCAAAGAACTGTAAATGTTTTTATGTATTGTGCGCCATTTTCAATTCTCTTTTACAAAGAAGTAGTGTAATCGAACTGTCGTTTCTTGATTTTAAAGTGTCGCAAGTGTCGTTTTCAGTCATAGAAGAGAATCCTATTGTTCTTGATAGTCAATTATACTGTTACTCTTGTATTAGATTTGAATTAGTGATTTTTCAAGTGTCGAAAGCAATTTTAAATTCAAAATCGCAAAGTGTCGTCGTTATCTTCCTTTCGTATTTTGAAGAAAAATTGTTAGTATTGTCGCTTTGAAAAGATAATTCATTTTTGTACTTAGCATTCTTCTTGTCATTCACACATTAAGAAGGCTAAAAACAAATACATGCATGTGCAATTGCATTTAGACGACTTATTGGTTTGATTTAGGATAGTGCATTTAGTGTGTGCTCTGTGCTCTATGTTGAAAGACCCTTAGTTCTCTTTCCTTAGTAGAAAGGATTTTCATTGCAAAAAGAAGATTAAATGATTGTTTATCATCTTAGATTGCATTTTAGGAATTGTATATACACATGACGTGGTGAACCTGAAAGGCAAATTTCTTAAGCAAGATCAACTATAAAATAAATTTAATGAACCTAAAAACTCTTTGGAACCTAATGCACAACATCTAGAAGTCTAGGCTAGAGACGTATTCTGGCGTCGTAAAGCCTAGTAACTGTCACTTTCATTGTTAGTTGGGTGATTCCTCCTCTTTGAGACAACAAGTGCTAGTATGGACTTGTGCTCCCACGTACCATTGAGTATATATTGGGAGACCACAATAGGCTATATCCTTTATCCTTAGGAAGTCGTGTCTACCGCCCTATCGATCACAATTCACTGAACATAGCATTCGGGAAGATTGACTAATGTACCATAAAAAGTATTCTCCAGTTTTGCGATTGGTTTGGTAATCCCTTTGTCTAGATTTCTAGAGTAGTCTCCTTCGTTCCTTTTTAGACTCCATAAAGGAAAAGGTCCATCTGAGCACTTGTCACTTCGGGCTCATTAAAAATCAAAGGCGACTAGAGTCATCTTTTGTTTTTCTCGACTCTTAAAAATTGAAGAAACAAGTTGTGTCAAAGCGTCTAAAATTTATTTTAATCAGAATAACGTCACTGTTCCCTTGTTGATCTTAAGTTGAGAAAATGGAGTCCACCAACCAAGAGTTTCCCCTTGGAGGAAATCCTAGTCCCTTCTCCTCTTGGGGAGATGTTGGTGCACCTCATATGGCTACATTGTCAATTCTAGGACTGATAATCGGCTTGCCGATATGGCTCTTCTCGACCTCTGTCATTCAAACCACCGCGATTCCTAAGCAATGAAATTAGCAACTAGATGATATTAGAGTTACCCCCCAATCGTCTACTTCGTCCATTTCTCCCTCTCCTCCTTCCTCTTCACTTGATGAAACTGGTAAAGCTAAAGATCAAGTAACTGAGAAGAAGAAGAAGAAGGAGCCAAAAGCAAAAGGGGGCAACCATGCGTCGTCTAGCGAAAATCCTGACACTGTACCGTCTAAACCTAAATCTCCATGTGTCATTTTTAAAGGAGACCACTATCATCGAGATTGTCCTTGTATCCCTTGGATCTTAAGGGACTGGTCTCCTCGTTTGCACAATCCAGTGTCGTCAACCTCTGATGATCATGTTGAAAGTACACCATCAACTAGTGAAAGCAAAGTATCTAGATAGAAAAGGAATTGCCAATTTCCTTGTAAACCGTGTGAAGGCGATCACGTCATCCACCATTGTCCCTTCCTAGATGAAACTAAAAGAGTTTTGGACAACTGTCCGACTTCATCACTATGATTTCCTCCTGGATATAAGAAACTCTTGCTGAGTCCATCATTAGTTGAAAATTCGACTGACACACCATTGTGGTCAGTCGAAGTGTCTATCATTGAAGATAAACCCTCTGAATCCACACCAGACAAAAGTCAAAAGGTTGAGGTGGCAGTTGACCTAGTCTTGCCTTCAGAAGGTCCATCTTCAGATGATACAGTCACCGGAGAGAATTAGAATGACACCGTTCAAATTCTTTTTGTAAACACAGACTCTGATGAACATGGGGCAGTCTACTCATTCCTTTACCGCAGCAAGGAAGTTCGTTAGAGTCATATCTAGCCGTCTATTCGGTCCCACCTCCAAGAAACCTAGTCATTTCCTTCGATTGGAATCTACTAGGTAAACCCCCTTTACCAGCTAGTGTACCATTCTGAATCATTGCACAAGGTTACAGAATGGTCATGGCTAGTACCATCAAAGATGAAGGGGCTTCTGTGAGTATCCTTTCCTCAACTACTTGGAAAGCGCTTGGTTCGCCATCGCTTCTGCCTGAGATGAGAAATCTGACAGGCTTTGACAAAGGAACTAGTTGACCATTAGGGATCCTTCCAAATGTGCCTATTACTTTTAGAAGGAAAACCGTATATAAACATAATGGTAGTCCAAGGACCACTAGACTATAATCTAATCCTTGGGCGCAACTATATATATAGCATGGGAGCCATTTTCTCCTCATTCTTTAGAGTAATGTGTTTTCCGCATGAAGGCCGAGTGGTCCAGATCATAGACCAGCTTTCATTCCCCGGCTCACACATAGCTAATAGTCAAATGCCATCCCTAAATGGTCTTTTCACGCAAGGAATGTCTCATCAATCTCTAGTCTATCCACCTGAAGAGAGCAAGTGATTCAGGAGGACATGACTGAAACCCAAGGGGCATGCACCCTGGCTTGCTCTCGTAGGGAAACTCTAGGTATAGAGTAGGTTTCCGCGAAGGAAAATGACTGGTCCAATACCCGTCCACATAGGAAGAGGGAATTAGACTGGAATAAGATTCCCTCATTAAGGTTAGGTGGTTGGGATTTAGAATCACCCTTGTCTAGATGGACTAAGCCAGGAACTGTTTCTATCTGCGGTGTGGATGGAAACTCTTTTGCAGATGTGAGAACTTTTATATGGTAGCCTGGAAATCTTTCACTATACCTTGGGGCATGAAAACCTTTTTGCATGCAAGTGAAGAGTGACCATTTATTTTCTTATTTTGTAGATTCTCAAACCCTTTAAACTCATAGGATTGGTCACTCCTAGCTTGCATAACGAAAGGATGTGGAGCAAAGTTTTGAATGGTGCAAGCTCCATAAAAATTGAACCTATTGATGAGATATCCTTATTATATGACTGGCACAAGAAGTTTTTATGTAGAGTTCAAGCTCGTTAAAAATTAAACCTAAGAAATGAGCAAATGTTTCCCCAAGAGTTTAAGCTCATTAAAAAATGAACCAATCTCCTGTAAATAACCATTGTGAACGCATTATCATCAGCTTTTGAGCCTTGGTCGTGTTCTCATCATCACCTCCACTCTATTTTAGCCGATCATACACCTCCATTTGATTGTTTACCCTTTTGAGGAACATCTACGACGAGTGATCTTGTTAGCCATCCTTGTGACATTGTTGTGATTGGAAAATTCCAAACCTTACCTGGAATTAGTTGTTACCCGAAATCATCACTCGTTCCTCAAAAACGAGTCTCCTTTAAGCTCTTTTCATTTAACTCGTAAAATATGAAAAGATTGCTAAGCGATTGGCCTCTTCGACTTGTTAAAGTCATCAAAAGTGTTATCCCTCCTCTATATTTTAATATTTTTGGACCTGAGGGATTATTACACAAAACGATTGAGCGCTTGTCTTGTTTGGCTCGTTAAAACTATCGAAAATTCACCCCTTTCATATTATTTTATACTTTTTTGGACTTAAGGGATTATATGGTGAAAAAGGATTGTTGGAGTTTCCTTTCCGTCCCTTTTCAGACTCTCTAAAATTGAAAAAAGGACCAAGTTATCATTGTCGTTAAACTCGTTAAAATCAATAGCGACAAACTTGTCCAAATGGACGAGAACGAGGTTCACTATTGCTAGGCTCGTTAAAACATAGTGACGGGTTCGCCCAAAGGGCAGATTATAGAAAAAGCATATGTTATCCTCCTCAAGCTTGATAAGAATAAAGAGGTACTGGTCAACAATGGCTGGGGAAAATTGGGAGGAAAACTTGAAGAAAATTTATTGGTAGCAAGTCACCCTTGAACATGATACTTTCACTCTGTCCGATTCGAGTTAGGTTATTCCGTTCACCGGTCATATCACCATTGGTCCATCACACCATCCATATTTTGGGTTAATGCTACCAATCCATGTTAGTGTCACCGATATGTTCAAGAGAAGTCACTCAGAGAATTCACCTGTGTCTCATCCACTACAATACATTCACACTCGATTCTTTCATGACTGCGACCCTGAGCCCTGTATCATCAGATCGTTTTCACCTCCAAAGTCATTTGCTCCATTCTGTGTCGTATATGTGGGATTCATTAAGGCCCTCCTACGATGGGTCGCTGCTTGTCAACATCAGCTCATTATCTAAGAAGTCGACCTAGGAACAACCCATTTCAGTACTTTGAAGCTTGCATGCCTCAATGGCAAGTTTCTCACTTTCGGCGACAGGTTTACATCAATGGCCTTCAACCGAGAGATTTTGCGTGGTGTTCGACGCCAAGTCCCTTTTTCACGCCCCGTGAATTGTAATGTAGTACCTTGAGGGTCATTGTCATTATTGGTGATTCCTCTCATGCCTATTAACAACTTACATCATTGGCTGGTAATCAGGTGATGTCTTTCCATGTTTGACTCCAGAACATCTTTCACATGGATCAACTTGTACTCTGAGTGAAGATTGAACGAGTTTTGAAGACCCTGGATCTAGTTTCACTCATCTGGGCTGCGATATATTCAGGAATATAAAGACATCAAATGTACATCATTGTTGAAAAGATGATTATCCAAATCAAAGGATGATAACTCCATCCGAATCATCAGTCTGCTACACAGATGGTTGTCTGTCCTATGTACATGAAAATGAATTTATAAAGCTGAGCATGGGAATTCCCGGCTCAGCTAGATCATGAAAAATATTATGGAGATAATGTATTGTATTGTATCTTATTACAGGTTGCCTTCCAGCTCAAAAAAAATTTGGATCCTCATGATAAAACATTTCACCCGACATCAAAAGATTAACGACCTCATGCTTTAGGGGGCAACTGTTATAAACATTTTTGGGCACTGCAACCCCAATCATAAATGTCCATAAACTAAGGGCTCCTAAGTCCCTAAAAGTGTTGCTTCACTCCTGAAAGGAACAAGGTCAGCTAATTACATCATCTCCCAGAAGTTCTCCACAGAAAACTGCTCAGAACTGGTCAAAACTAGACCATACAGAATGCCTAGTGCAGAGGGTGTGATGCATCTCACCTACTCAGTGTAAACTGTGTGATGCATACTAGAAAGCCCTTCTGTAGGGTGTGATGGGTGAGAATGGACAAATGGCAGAGACAATTTGTGAGGTGGAGGAT
Source organism: Pinus taeda (assembly GCA_000404065.3). Taxonomy (NCBI): domain Eukaryota; kingdom Viridiplantae; phylum Streptophyta; class Pinopsida; order Pinales; family Pinaceae; genus Pinus; species Pinus taeda. Next base: position 12,171 of record APFE031681967.1, on the reverse strand, counting down.
CATGGAATCTTCCAGAAACTTCTCCTCTGACACTTGCCTCTCTGATTTCACCCAGGGATGAGTAAGAGATCATCAATGGCCAAGTGGAATCAAGAACTATCACAGAGAGGACACTAATCAAAATCCCAGAAGCTGACTCACCCCCTTACAATCATCTATATATGGATCCCTCATCACAGAGATCCGGAGGCTGGAATCTTATATCTTGTAAGGAAGTGTTGTTGGTTTCCTAGTGAAACATCATAGTGTTAGGTGATATAAGCTTTACATGAGGTGAAGAAGGGCTTTCGTGCTAGAGGATGATGTTGGGTCAAAACAATTGGTTGTAATCCTCTTTTCTATTCTTGATATTAATAAAGCTATTCAAGTTTTCCTCCACATTCTTGTATGTTTGATTGTATATGCATTTGTGTGGTCAATACATATTTGGTCCTTTATTGTTTATGACTATAGATCCGTGTTCTTCGATAGTATTATGCTACTTTGATTCCACAGGTGCTCTTTGAAGCTGGGTAGATGAAAAAGAAGTGACAAAGATCTATCAGAAGGGAGAGGAACCAGGAAAGGAACCAAGCGAAAGATTGAGGTTGGTGTCCTTTGTTCCCCTCTTATCTACTTCTCATAAAGGAAAGCAAAAGTAGTTTTAGTTTGTTTGTCTCTAAGATAGCTACCAATCTTAGTGCGACTAGCAGCTCTGAGTGGACACTATTCCTGGTAACATAATCGAGCTCTTGGACTTTTCCTTCTCGAGGGGTTTTGCCCAGCGATATTGCTAATCACGTACCGAAAACAACCTCTGTTTTTGGGTTTGAGCTTCCCAACTGCCCATTTTGTGCCATGCACAGTCCCCATGGGTCAACGGTCAGCGTGCTTTGATTGAATGTCCTCTTTGCGCTGTGCTAGCTGCAAATTACCATTATTCATAGGTTATTTCTAATAGCTATAAGATTTCTTGAAGTCTGTCATCCATCCTTAAAAATCATGGAATTGTTTGAGGATCCAATTCGGATCAAACACCTTCATGATTCAAGTTGAATTTGGGCATCCCTATGACCATCTTCATTACATCGAGTAAGGCTTTGAAATGAAGGTGAGAAAATCTTCAGTACCATAATTTAGATTGAAGAGAGGTGTCACAAATCATTGCTCCCAACAAACTTCCTCCAACATAATAGAGACCTTCAACCCTGAATCCTAGAGTGAATGCATCTCTTGGATTCCTTTGCCAAAGACGAACCTTCCCATCAATGAATTACACCTTAAAACATTTTCCTTCCATCACATAAATAGAAACCATGTACTTTTTCAAGTTAGGTATATATAACACTTCTTGTAGGTGAAGGGTTTGACCTTGATTTAAGTGAAGAGTAATGGTCCCAATTCCTTTCACAGGATAAGTGGTATTATCCCCAAGTATGATCTCCATATTTTTCTTCTTCTTAACCAAGATTGAGAGAGCTTATTTATACCCAGTGAAGTTCCTTGAGTCACCACTATCAATCAACCATTGTTCCAATGTATGTAGAGGAGAGGCAGTGGAGAGGGAAAAAATAAGATAAAATTCATTTTTATTTGCAACATTAACTTCTTCATGCCTAGAGTTTCTTGACTTCTTGGGAGGATAATCACCTCCATTTTGAGTAGTAGGAGCATTCCTCTTCCATTTTTTATTGAACCTGTTCTTCCTTTGATTTCCATTTCCCTTGAAGTTTTTGTTGTTACTTTTGTCATCATCTCTTGGAGTATCCATATTGTGAGGACACTCTCTATTCTCTAGTGAAGTGACCAAACTTGTTATAATTAAAACACCTTCCTTTTCTTCCTTCTTTGAACCCTGACATGAACCCTTGTCCTTGATTCCTTGGACCAACATTTTTCCTTCTTCTAGAATGAGTGGAGAAGGCAGTAATATTGTTTCATTTGAGGGCTTGTCTCATTCCATTGTCCTTATTTCTTCTTGAGTGCATATGGTCAATAGTTCCTAAAATCCTAGAATCTTGTCATTGTTGAGAATGGTGGTGTTGAACACATCCCAATCTATTATAAGGCCCCCAAGTGCAATAAGAGAGTGTTCCTAGTCATTAGTGACTTCTCCAATAGATATAGATCATTCTTGATCTCGATGATCCTCATGAAGTAGGATTCAATGCATTCTCCTTTATCCATCTCGATGTATTTCAACTTGTTCTTTAGAAAGAGAATTTGATTTACATTATTCAGTAAGAACATCCCAACTACCCTTTCATACATCTCCTTAGATGTTTCCAAATTAGAAATATATACAACCAAAGGCTTATGAATAGAATAAAAAATAATATTCTTAGATTTTACCTCATCTTTCTTGTACCTAGTTTGAACAGTAGAAGATGCACCTGAAGGAGGGTCAATTATTCTTCCTTTGACATAGTCCATGGCATAATTTTCTTCAAAAGTCAAATCCAATGTAATCTTCTATGTATGATAGTCAGACTTATCCTTAAGCTTTTCCTCATAATTGAAGAAAGATGTAGTCATCATTGGGACTAATTGCAAGTCCTTGTGCAACAAATTCCTTTAGTGATTGATTTTCTTTCACTCTTGCTTGGGATTTGTCTTCACCTTAGTTTTGATACCATGTTAATTTTAAATAACAATGGTAAGTTCTATGCTTAAGACAATTTACTTCAATGTTCCTTTGGCAACCCAATGAAAAATTCCAATTATATCTAGTAGCAATCACATTAACTTATAAACATTGACAATAAATGCAGATAGAACATAAAATCATATGCATAATAAAATCCAAGACAAGAGGACAAAAGATGTGGCCGATGCCAGGGACAAACCCCAATGTGGGGAAACCATTTGATAAAATATTCTTATTAATATTCAATAACTCAACAAAGAGATAAAGTACGAATACAAGCCCAAAATAGATGTACCAAATCAGTAGTCAAATCAACCATAACTAGAAATTCAATGGTGGTCAAAGCTACTCCAAACATCCTCCAAATAATAGTCCAATTCAGCCTTCAAATCAACTCAAATGTTTCAGTCAAACCCACTCAAAGGAGAGAGAAATTCTGTTGTAATTTTCTGCGGTCAAAAAAGAATTCAACTTGAAGCCAATGCTGCTGAAACTATCACCAACCACCTCGATTTTTGTGCCAATAAATGTGGCCTCCTAAAATCAAACTTTTGGAACACAAATCAGGTTCAACACTAGTCAAATCACCCAAAGTCATTGTTGGTAAACACCCTGAAATCTGCAACCTATTTCACCCTAAAAAAACTCAGCCTCCTACCACACATGTGAGTAGAGAGAGAGGGATTTGCCACATGTGCGAAGAGGAAAATATGCCTCCAATGCTATATGACCCAATCATTGGAGAGAAGAAGATGTGATTAGATGATTTCCACATGAGGAAAAGGTCTTTCTTATTTATACACTTCATTGGGGGTGAAGGGACACTTCTATTGAGATTCATGAGCCTACAATTGACTGGAGCCGACCTTGACAATTTGTCCATAAGAGAAATAAATGCATAATTCCATTTCTACTTGTTAGAATGAGAAGATTGTTGGGTCTCCAAAATTTCATCCACTATCACCTTTATTTCCATCATTTTACCCTCCTTTCGTAACTCTGTAACTCCATAACCCTACATTGAGTAACCATTTTCATAATCATATGGGCTTATTATTATTATTTTCCAAGTCATTGCTTTTAAGTATTTTAAGTGAATTTGTGATTAAATATTAGGAAATTAACATGTTTTCATATATATATATATATAAGTGTTATGAGTTTTGTAATATCGTAGGCCTACTCGGAGATTCTAGAATGGTCCTACTTGGCCACCCAACTAGAAATTCGAATTTCAAATTCCAAC
>APFE031681956.1:0-40770 GCA_000404065.3 Pinus taeda | reverse complement strand
CAATAGATCACTTCCATCAGCGTTGGAGGATAAGACTCCACAAGAGGTATGGATTGGTAAGAAACCCTCTCTTCACATCTAAGGGTATTTGGATGTGATGCATATGTACATGTTCCAAAGGAGAAAAGAACCAAGTTGGATAGTAAATCTGAAAAGTGCATCTTTTGTGGGTATAAGGATGGTTTAAAGGGTTATAAGCTTTGGAACCTACTAACAAGGAAGGTTGTGTATAGCCGAGTTGTGGTGTTCAAAGAGGTAAAAGATGTTATTAAACATGAATTCCAACCATAGGAACCTGAGAAGATAGAGTTTGAGCTTAAGGAGGGAGAATCAGACTCTACAATAGAGGAGGAATCAGAAGATGAAGAGCCACAGACTCCAGGTGTGAGAAGATCATTTCGAGAAAGAAGGCAACCAGAAAAGTACAGTCCATCTTCTTTCTGTTCAAATTTTGCTTTATCTATTACTGACGATGATCCCAGAACCGTGAAGGAAGTAGTAGATTCAGAGGATGGAAAACTCTGGAAAGAGGCCATGGTTTGATGAAATGGCATCTTTGCACAAAAATGAGGCTTGGGATCTGGTGGAGTTGCCGGCTGGAAGGAAACCCATTGGTAGCAAATGGATGTTCAAGAAGAAGACAAATGCAGAAGGAAAGGTGGATAAATACAAAGCTCGGTTGGTAGCAAAAGGTTATTCCCAGGTGTCGGGAATTGATTTTGGTGATATTTTTTCTCCTGTTGCCAAGGTAACTTCTATTAGATTACTTTTATCTGTTGTTGCTGCTTTTGATTTTGAGGTAGAACAGATGGATGTTAAGATAGCATTTCTTCATGGGGATTTGGAAGAGGAATTCTACATGAAGCAACCTGAAGGCTTTGCAGTGAAGGGTAAGAAAGAACTAGTATGCAAGTTAAAGAAGTCTCTGTATGGGTTAAAACAGTCACCAAGATGTGGTACAAAAATTTGATACATTTATACAGGGACTTGGCTTCGCCAGAAGCAAAGCAGATCATTGTGTGTATTTTAAATTAATTGGTGTCCATGTTATTTATTATCTGGTCTTGTATGTGGATGATATGTTGCTGGTTGGAAATGACAAAAGAAATTATCCAGGATTTGAAGACCCAATTGTCCTCCAAATTTGACATGAAAGATCTCGGTGCTGCAAACTATATTTTGGGCATGGAAATTAAAAGAGATCGAGTAAAGAGGAAGCTCTGGTTAAACCAGAGGAAATATGTCGAGACAACACTGCAGAGGATTAATATGCAGGATAGTAAACCGATGAAGGTCTCTATTCATGTAGGTGTGAGGTTATCTGCTGAACAGTGTCCCAAGACACAAAAAGAGGAAGAGGACATGTCCCGTGTTCCATATGCAAGTGCAGTCGATAGCTTGATGTATGCAATGGTCTATACTAGACTAGACATTGCACATGCAGTGGGAGTATTGAGCAGGTTTATATCAAAACAAGGGAAGGAGCACTGGATAGCAGTGAAGCGGGTTTTCAGGTATTTGCGTGGCACTAGTGATTATGGTTTGTGCTACCAAGGAAGACCAAGATTGGACAGAGTGTTGGATATTCGTGGCTTTGTTGATGCAGAGTGGGCTGGAGATCTGGATCAGAGAAGATCTACAAGTGTGTATGTGTTTAACCTATTTGGAGGTGCAATCATTTGGATGATTAAGAAACAATCTGTAGTGGCACTATCAACTACAGAGACAGAATACATGGCAGCCACTCATGCAAGAAAGGAATCAGTTTGGTTGCAGAGATTGTGTTCAAGTATGGGGTTAGTACAGGGAGCTATAAGGATAGACTGTGACAGCCAAAGAACCCTTCTTATCATTCAAAGACAAAGCACATTGATGTTCAATATCACTTTGTGAGGGATATGATAGAAGACAAAAAGGTGTTGCTGGTAAAGGTGGACACTTCGAAGAATACTGCGGATGCATTGACAAAATCTGTTAGCTCTTAGAAGTTCTCTTGGTGTAGAGAAAAAATGGGTGTTTCAGGGCTATAAAAATGACTAAGCTCTCCTGTGGAAAGAAAACAACAAGTGGGAGATTGTTGGGTTATCTTATATTCTTTCGACATAGTTAACAGGCGGTTTGAGGGGTACCCGTAACCCCATTTTATGGGGTCCGGGGCAGCGCCCCGGAAAATTTTGGGTTTGGACCCTATGTTAGGTTGGGCTGACCCACCTATGGTTTTGTGCATGATTTTCGCACATGTTTTTTGGACGCGGTGGTTTTTCGATCCATGGTTTTGGACGCGATGGTTTTCGGTCCATGGTATTGGATGCTTCGGCATGTATAAATATGTATTGTACATTGAAAGGAATATAATGAAAAATCAAGCTGGTAGTCTCGGTTTTGAGATCCAGTGGGAAATCTCTGTGTATATGTGTTTTATGTGTTATGATCTCGCATTTTTATTTTTCCTGTGATTTAGAATTCGTATGCAGGTAATTTCTGTACAGGGTTAAAACCTACACCTTCTTCTTTCCTTAGGGGCAAATCATAAGGAAAATGAATTTCCTGGTATGGGAAATGATCTTACTGCATTTCTTTGCCGTGATCAAAGAGATGGCCGTAGGTGGGGCTACCTCTGGTATCTTATACAACTTATTAGCTAAAGTAATAATCATAGAGCGATGTCTAGACTCATATATAGCATGTCACTTCCACAAGTATGCTTTTCCTAACAATACATTAGAAACTTCAATAGGAGCAACATCACACAATACCTCATCCATGAAGGGCTTGATGCTATAGGGAAGGCAACACTTCTAGCTGACGCGAAGATCGTGTCCTTGGTGAAGCCACCCAATGGTGTATGGTCGTGGATGTGCCATAGTCTTTAGGCCCAACTGCTTCACAACTTCTGTTGAAATGAGGTTCTTTTGGCTCCCACTATCGACAATGAACTGCAGTGGAGAACCCTTCACCCACATATGTCAGTGGAAGAGGCATGCCCCCTCGTCTGGATCTTCAGGCTCAATTTTCTAGATCTTTGTGGTGGCCATGGTGGCACTAGGCTCCACATCAATGATATGCTTCCATTTTTCAATCCCCTTATCAAGTTTTGATTTAGAGTCAGAACCTGCATCTGATTCAGAAGCCTTCAACTCAGCCACCAGTGACTGCTTGGCCCAACACTCACTTATATTGTGAGTGGAGCTCTTATGGAACTCACACCATTTTCCTGTGTCCTTCTTCGTCTTTGTGGTGTTGTTCTTTGCTTGCGGCTTCAACAGGCTGTCCTGGGTAGCCTCACCTTGGCTCGGTCCCTTGTTCTTTTGTTTGGGGGCGCCTTTTTCTTGCTTTGGATTCGCAGCTCCAAAGTCATGCTTCTTCTGTTTAAACTTCAGCTCAATATTTACAGTGTACCGATACGCCGTGCCAAGAGAGGAAATGTCCAGGAACTCCATCTCATCTTGGATGTACTTGTGTAGAGAGCCGCAATACTTGAGCACCAAATGCCACTTAGTATCCTTGATACCCAGCTTCATGCGAAGGGTATGGAAATTATTTGTGAACTCCGGCACATCTTGGTCCTTTCCCTGTCATAGCGTGGTCCACTTTATGTATTTATCTTAATAGCTCCTAACAAGGTAATATTGTTCCTTGATGGCATCTCAGAAAGAATTCTTAGTGGGTGCAGCTGAAAACAGGGAGGGTTCACTCTTGTCCTTTTGTTCATAGTAGGTTTCCCACCAATCCTTGATGTGTGGGATGACTTTGAGAAGTGCAAACGTAATCTTTTCCTGATTGGAAAAGTCATGAACTGAAAAATATCCTTCCAATAGATTTAACCATTTATCTACGATGCCTACATCTATTAGGCCTTTGAATATGGGAATATCAAAGTTAACTTGTACCTTAAAAGGAGTGGCGCCTCCAAAGTGGTTGTTGGATGAAGATGCATCGCATGTGGGTATCCGTCAAAGGATCTGGGCAAGTTGTCCATCATCAAGTCCCTCTATCACTCGAGAGCTTCTTTGAGCAACATTTTGAATGGATCTCCTGCCCCCTCGTCTTTCTTTTCTTCTGCCATGGGAGTTCGTCGGGTTTTGCGAGGTAGATCCTACAATCAACCAGATCGAGCCCTAATTCCTTATACCCTGACCTTGTTAGTGACATGCAAAGAAAAACAGAGAAAGAGAAGATCGCTCTAATAACACTGATCCAAACTTAATAGGAACGCACAAACTTACAGATATAATCATAAAAATAGGGATGTGGTAGGATAACACTTCATTTCATTAATGTTGAAATACTGAACTATGCTTACAAATAGAATGGAAATAAGATAGCTCGAGCAATGTTAGCTTATCTCTGAAGAGAGATGTGGTGGCTACATGCCTCTAAATTGTGTTACAATGAGGCTCAAAGGCCTATTTATTATTAAGAAACAATGTAAAACCCTAAACATCCAAAAACCTAACCCTAGGAGATGAAGCACCAAAACTGTGGGCCTCGTTTGGGCAAATTGGTACATCAACTTCCCAGGGTCGTAACTTTGGCATACGATCTCCGTTTGACTATCATAATACCTCGTTTCGAAGATCTCAAAGAGTAGGCCAAAAGCAAATAGGCAAGTTGGTTTGGGACATTTTCAATCTCTCCATTTTCCCAAAAAATATATATATATAAAATAAAAATTAGGGCCTCAAAACAGCTACGGAAGTTCAGGACCCGAAAAACTGAAAGAGACAATGTTGGGGGTCCAAGTGGAATAGGCAGGTGGCCACCAATATCCATCTGGATCAGAATGTGGATGAGATGATATAATTCATGGGATTGGAAGGTTACTATTAGAGGTTCATGAGGAACTTCTCATGCATTGCATATCCTATGACATCCTTCCAAAGGAAAGGTAAGAAGTTTGAATGGATAGAAGAATGTGCAGCTAGTTTTGAGCAGTTGAAGTAGTTGTCCAAATCTGAAGAAGGAAGTGGCAGAGTTTGTGGCTAGATGTTTGCATTGTAAGCAAGTAAATGTGGAATGTAAGCATCTAGGTGGTCTACTATAGACTGTTCTGATTCTGGAATGGAAATGGGTGATCATTTCCATGGATTTCATTATAGACATTCTGAGGACAGTGAGACAACATGATTTTATTATGGTCGTGGTTAATAGGTTGAGTAAGGTAGCTCACTTCATTCCAATGAAGACTACATATTCAGCTAGTGAGGTGGCACAGGTTCTCATCAGGGAGATCGTGAGATTACATGGTGTTTCCAAGAAGATTGTGTCAGACAGGGATTTGAAGTTCACATCGAAGTTTTGGAAGGAGCTATTTGCAAGTTTGGTATAGAGTTGGCCTTTAGTAAAGCCTACCATTCGCAGAAATATGGACAAACAAAGAGGGTCAATAGGATCTTGGAGGATAGGCTAAGGATGTAAGTGATGCACCAGTAGAGAAGATGGGAGGAGTATCTTCCATTAGTTGAGTTTTCATACAAAAATGGTTATCAGGAGTCATTGAGGATGAGTCCTTTCGAGGCACTGTATGGGCGGAGTTGTAATACTCCCATGAACTGGAGTGATCTAGTGAATAGGGTACTTATTGGACTGGATATGTTGGAAGACATGGAATAGGAAATGTACGTTATAAAGAAGAATCTAAAGGAAACATAGGATAGATAGAAAAGTTATGCAGACCAACACAGGGCATTCAAGGAGTTTCAGGTTGGGGAGCATGTGTATTTACGCATCAAGCCCAATAAGCCATATTGTGGACCTTTTGAGACCCTTGAGAGGATTGGACTAGTGGCCTATCAACTTTCACTACCTACAATAGTGAAATTCCATTATGTTTTCCATGTTTCATTACTTAAGAGGTATATAAAGGATGTTGATCATGTTATTGATTGGTCTGTATTGTAGGTGGAGCAAGAAGGAGAATTCTAGTCAGAACCTCAGTGCATATTATAGTGGAAGAATCTAATGCTCAAGAATATAACCATACATAAAGTTAAAGTGCGGTGGAAGCACTTTGGGCCTGAAGAAGTTACATGGGAGATGGCGAATCAAATGCAAGCCATGTATCCTTCTTTGTTTATCAATGGAGGCAAAGCAGTTTTGGTATTATGTTTGGTATATGTTTGGCATATGTTTTGTGAATTTTTTAGTATATGAACATAATTATATGGATGTAAATACCTCCATGAGATGAGTTATAAAGCTCCAATAAGTGGTATGGTCGTTATATTTTCAAGTTCTCATGATGTTTTGATTTTGAGCAGGGAATTCATTGTAAATACTACAACGAGCTAAGTTATAAAGCTTCAAGGGGAAGTATTTTTTATTTTCAGCCGTTTTACTAAAGTATTGGTGTGGTTTAACACTGAGGATGGTAGTCCCCAAGGTGGAGAGGTCTATAACAACCCCTGGTTAAAATTTCATGTAATAAAAGTTAATAAAGGAAAAATAAGACCACGGTTAAGGAACACTTATTCTAAGTTGAATGTTGGGAAAAGATATCCTAGTGGGCATCACTGGATGTGTTTATGGCTAAAGGAAATTGGAAAAGGCAATAGATAAGGCATTAAAAATGAAAAAAGGTATTTTGACACATTTATTTATGAAAATAGAGGAAAATAGGAGAAAAGGAAGGTGAAAGGTCATACGCTGCATGTGAGGAGGAAATTGAAGGAAAATGAATAAAATAGAGACCACATTGATAAAAATTCTTATGAAGATCAGTTTGTAACCTTTTGTCGGTTCAAATTTGGAGCTCTCTCACACACTGTTGGACACTTAGAGTTTTCTTGGAGCATTATAGCTTTGAAGCAAGGAAGGGAAAAGCAAGCAAAAGAAGGAAAAGGAAAGGAAAGGAAATCAACGATCAAGCAAGGAGAAGCGAGATCAAGCAACTTCAGTAGAAATACTTGTTAGTAACATCTTTCATGTGAGATTTCCTAGCTGATTTTGACATGCGCGGCTTTGCATGTTGGTATATGGTTCTCTTTTTATTAGTTGCATGGTTTTGTCAGGTTATGATAGCAGTTTTAAGCCTTGCCTTTCCTTTCTCTACATAGCCATGGTGTGATGGGATTGTTTTCTCGGTTTTGAGCTTTGGAATTACCAAATTGTTTTAGAATCCAGGGCAGAGGTGGTCTCAAGAAAATTCCCAAAGGCCTAGGAATCCCTTGACTAGTTTTAGCAGGAAACACAGTAAATTCTAAGGGTGGTGTCTCTATTTATAGCCTAGTTATCCAATGCGAATTGCGGTAAGCCTGAGAGATAAGGAGACAAAATATTCCTCAAGGATAGTGATGGAGTTCGTAGGCATTCCAAGCTCAAATTGTTTTTTGTGATCTCGGTGCCAGTTTTGGTGAGATCATAGTTTGGTGAGCATGGAGGTGGTTTAACCTCTCGATTCCCTTTGTTGTTTTTGGATTGGTTTATCCATGAGATTACACATTCATGCTTAGAATACGGCTTGAAAGAGATATTTGGTTCACCCATCTCTATGTTCAGGTGGTACGTGGAAGTATTGAACCTGGTCATCTCTTGCCCATGTTTAATAAAAAATAATTTCTCTTGCTTTTGTACTTGTTAATATGTGGCTTTAATAGGTGTTATCTCATTTTTATTTACATGGTTTAATGTTGGTTATAAGTTTGGTTATGTGATTAGTTATAGTCATGGTTATTTCATGCATTTACTTGTAATTGAAAGGATAATGGATGCAAGACCTAATTGATGTCAAAATAATTAAGGGAATAGGGTGGCGATCCTTGTTGTCAAGTCTCATATGAATTATCAATCATTTATGCTCTATCTTGTATCCATGTCATGCAGATTACATTTCTGCCAAGTGTTTGAAAAATGTCAGTCCCAGTTGGGGATGGTGAGGCCTAATCTTGGAGTCATTGATTTGTAATTCTTGTCATTATGTAAATTATGGATTCTGAAAGCTGCAGGGGTTTCTTCGAAGTGACCTAGATTTTGGGCTTGAAAAGTGGCACAAATCTAGGAATCATAGGAATAGGTCTGAGGAGAAAAGTCCCCAGATGCACACATGCCTTGTTGTGTGAGTGTTTGGAGCCTTCTTGATGCACCCTTATCCATATCGAGAGAGATTCCATGGGTTTAATGGTCTAAAACTTAGTGGGACCCACAGACTAGTTAGGGGAATCATTGGGATGCATTCTGGGAGTCTTGTATCAGGTATAAAGGTTTGGTATGGTGTGTTTCCTTCGATTCCACTTCCTTAACTCGCACATAGGGAGTCAAATCATATCATAGTAACTTCTTGTCACATGTTTACCCTGATTGGCCAATTACTTGGGTAGATGTGGGAGGAGGGCATTACAATAAATATTTAAGAAAATGGTAATCATGTTGTATTTCAGATGGGGCTGCTATCCCAAACAATGTGAGGTATAATTGGGACCACATATAAGGGATACACCTTGAATGTTGGAAAGTCTGGTATTGTCAACACTTAGTTAGCATTGTAAGGCCTAAAAAAATCCCATTGCCTCAACTCAGCACCGGTCTAGTACAATTAGTGCCTCCTTGCTTTGAAATCCCATACACATATTGGTGAATATTTAACCAAATGTTAGGGTAAGTAAATACATTATCCACACCTACATCGACAATAGAATTTCCTATCGTTGATCCACAATAAAATTCATCCCTGAAACCCATACCACTTCAAGGTCTCCCAAACATTCATGGAATGGATTCAGATGATCTTAATGCATTTTTGTTAGAATTTGATGTTTTGTGTTGAGGACTTGATTACACCATTGATCCCTAGAAATTGAAAATTTTCCCTCAAATTTGAAGGTAACATCATTACAATGGTTCATGGGATTAAGGGGTGGTACAATTAATTATTGGGATGAGATGAAGGAAGCCTTTCTTACAAAATATTAGGACTACTATTAATCCAAGGATTTAAAAGAAGAAATATTTAAAATGACTTATAAAGAGGAAGAAACTTATGAAGAGTATATAGAATGATTCCAGTGTAATATTCAAAGGTCACCATACACTAACCTCCCCAAAGAAGTATTAAAAACTTCCCTTACAAGAGGAATGAAAGATGAATGGTTGGAAACACTCAATTTAATGGGGTAGGAAGATATTTCTAAAGAAGAATATGATGATCATATTAAATCATGTATTGAGTGTTCCTGAGGAAGTGCAAGGAATAAGTATGGACTATGAGATCCTTTGAGCAAAGCCAACGAGACTACTAATAGAGGAGTTACTGAGGCATAAATTGGTAACTTGTTAGAAAATTTCAAGACTAATATTGTGAGTACTTTGACCACATAGTTGGAATTTTTATAGGTGAAACAAAAACAGGGAGAGGCAGAGCAAGAATTCACAATATTTTGTTCCTACTATCGTTGAAAGCACCCCCGTAAGGAATGTCCATTGGATGCTATTCAAGTTTGTTCTATCTATGCAAAGGAACATGTAACTAATCATTTCCCATCCTTACTAGGATTAAAATTTGTTTATAAAGGAGCTAAGGAATAATCTGAACCAACATACCTAATGGCATAGCAATGGAAATGGAAATTTTGTCCCTCAGGTATGACTCGAGACTCTCCTATGTTTTTTTCTAGTCAATATAATCAACAACAATATTTTGGACCAACTTGGAAGGGTCCACAATAACCTAGAGAATCATGGAAAGGTCAACAAAACTCAACAACACCTTGGTTAAATCAACCATACCCTGGGCCTACATGGGAAAATCAGCCATACCTTGGGCCTACATGGGAAAATCAACATTACTTTGGACCACCTTGGAAAAATATAAAATATCCTTCCCAATGATCAAATTAGGCCACTCAATGGCCAGTATGGCCTCAAAATTCACAACACCATTCTAGGCCAACTAATCAATCTCTAGGGGCATTACCTCAGTCACAACCATCATCATATTTACAGCCATCCTAATCATAGCTTCAATTACCTTCAAACACCATGCCACCACTACGCCCTCAACTACCCACACAACCAAACCCCAATCTGATCAATTGTCCTGCTCCTCTTTTACAAATATCCTAAAAATTTGATTCTTTTTTTTCCACTTTGGAATGTAACAAAATTAAATTACAATCAATGAAAATAATTGTCTCAGAATGTTCCTAAAAATATTTTGAAGAAATATAAAATAAAAAACATAATAAGGAGCAAGTTCAAATTCGGACTGAAAATTTCTCAACAGTTTCAACTTATGGTGGATTATAATCACCTTTATCATTAACATTAGATACATTTCCTGAACCTAGTAGAAAAAATATAGTAACCAAGGTTACACATGTTTCTCCTCCATTTCTGGAAAGATTGATTCTAATTAAACAACTCACATATCTAGAATTTGATTTAATAAGAGATTGTAAAACCCCTATGTGAAAATCCCCCTATTGCAAGCAATCAGAGACATGCCTATCTACACAAAGACCATTAAGGAATTGTGTGTTAAGAAACATGGAAGGAAGCCTAAGGATCCTCCTATAATCCATGTGATTGGAAATTTGTATGATTTAATTTTAGGGAGACAAATTCCTATGAAGTATGAAGATGCCGAAAATCCTGTAGTTATTGTAAAAATCAAAGGTATCGGTTTTCCAAACACCTTGGTAGAACTAAGAGCTGTTATTAATATTATGACACTAAAATCATATGATTTTCTTGGAATACATGAGCTAAGACCAACTCCCACCATGCAGGAACTAGCTGATCGGCCTGTGGTATAACCCAAAGGAATCCTTGAGGTTATAATTGCTTTAAGTGGATTCTTTGGAATATCTAGCTAATTTCCTAGTGCTTAATCTCAAATATAAATTGGAATGACGTTCTATTATATTGGGTAGGACTTGGTTTGCCACTGTTGATGGATATATTCGATGTTAGACTAGGAATATGAAAATATCTCATGGAACAACCATTAAGAGTCTTACCATTTATCCACATGCTAAACCCAACATGGAATTAGTCAATCGAATATTGTGTTCTCATAATTATGAAGAAGGGTAGTTGTGTCCTATTCTCACTATTTAAAAAGCACTTAGCTTTAAACATGAAATTGAATATGATACCATTAGCAACTTCGTTACCCATGTGTTTATGGTAGAATACCTAGCTTGTCGAATGTTGGAAGATGGTTTGGATAATGCAACCTAGGATAATTCCATGGAGGAGTATAGTAGAAATTATATCCCTACAACAGTAGTCAATAACAACATTCCAGTTGAAATTGAACCAGGAAAATCATTAAATATTAATGCTAACCTCACAAGGTCACAATGAGAAAGATTACTACAAGTCCTTCAAAAGCCTAAACAAACTTTTGCTTGACATAATATTGACATGAATGATATTGATCATGGATTATACATGCATCATATTTATACAGAGAAAGATGCTCATCCTATCAGTCAACATAAACGAAGATTAAAGCCACACCTTAAGGATATAGTGAAACAAGAACTTCAAAATTTGCTTGATGCTAATTTTATATATCCTATATAAAATAGCCAAAGAGTTAGACCATTATTTTCTGTCCCTAAAAATAATGGGAAACGCAAATTTGTGTCGATTATAGGGAATTAAATAATGCTACACAAAAATATAATTTCCCTCTTCCATTTATAGACAAAGTTCTTGATACCCTTGCTGGAAAAAGATGTTTTTTCTTTTCAAGATGGGTTCAACATATATAATTACATTCAGATCACTTTGGAAGATCAATATGATACCAAATTCACAAGTCCATGGGGAAAATTTTCATATCGAATTATCTCATTCAATATTTTCAATGCCACTGCTACCTTTCAAAGAGAAATTTTGAGCATATTTTCTGACTTATTTAGTGATTGACTTGAAGTATATATGGATGAATTCACCACTTATGGTGACGAATTTGAAGAGGCTTTGGATAATCTAGAAAAATGTCTTATCATATGTACAATGACCAGGCTATGCCTCAGTCATGAAAAATGCCACATGATGATGATTGAAGGCACTACAAAAAAAAGGACATTGGTGAGGGGAAAAAAATGTCATCATAAGCTCATTGGTGATTGTCAAAAGAGCCTCTGTGAACGTCACCAAAGGTGGCATCGCCAAAAGTATAGGTGTTGTGACGACATTCAAGATCCATCACCAATAATGATTTATAATGATAGAAAGTTACCGTCACCATTTCATATGAGAAATGGTGACAAACTTTAGCCTCGATCACCAAAAAAATAAACGTCACCAAAGATGGTGTCGCCAAAAGTATAGATGTTTTGGTGACATTCAAGGTCTATCGAGAATAATCATTATAATGACAGATAATGATCGTCACCATTTCATATGAACATTAACGATTTATTGTGATGAACCTTTCATGGTCGTCACTGTTGATGTATATATTTGGCGACGTTCATTGATTGTCACCATTTCATATTTTGGTGAGGGTAAAAAATGTCACAATAATCTCATTGGTGACATTCAAGGTCTATCACAAATAATGACTATAATGACAGGTAGTGACCGTCACCATTTCATATCAACAACAATGATTTATGGTGATGGATATTTCATGGTCATCACTATATTGATGTGTATATATGGTGGTGTTCGTTGGCCGTCACCATTTCATATTATGGTGAGGGTCAAAAAATTTCACCATAAGCTCATTGGTGATGGTCAAAAGAGCCTTTGTCACCAAAAAAATACCATCACCATTCCATATCAATATCAAGGCATGATGGAATCAAACCACTAACCTCCTGCCCGTAAAGCAGGTGCTCTTCCATTGAGCTAGCACCCTCTAAAGAATTATAATTTAAAAAAAAAATAGACCTTGAAACTTTATAAATTGTAAATTCTACAACTTTTAATAAATTATAAAACTTAGAAAAGTCTTGGCAAATCTTTTACTAAACAAGAAAAATAGCATTGACGCTGTAGCTTGCTACCTAATGGTTATGGAAGTTATCAAAAGTGGGTAGAGGGAAAAATAGTTACATATAAAAAAAACTCAATACGTTCAATTGAATACTCAATTAGAAGTGAAACTTTGAAGACATTTATAGCCTATAAATGACCTATAACTATCAATTGCATCATATGTTTTAAATGAAGCATTGTAAATGAATAGCATATGGAAGAAGAGCGTTGATGAAGACAATATGCAATATGTTACAATTTGAGTGAAAAAAAAATCTAAATGTTGTTGCTGCAGCGTGACTTTTTATAAATGGGACCTTTGTCTTTCCTTTATCACGTAAAAAATCAAATAAAAAATAAAAATTTTAGATATTGAATGATATCTAAACTTTTGTGCAAATGTAACACAGACCTTTGTGGACCATGAACCACCAGAAAAAAAGAAAAAAGGAAAAAGGATAGCCAGAGACAATGACCAAGGAAACATGTAATTTAGAATTTCCCAAGTCTCCACTCAAAACATGACAGAAACCAACCAATGAAAAGTTTGAAACTTATCACACTAAGAATATGTCTTTATAGCAATGGACAATAGACATCAAAAAATAAGATAGTAATTAATTCAATTTAAGATAACAAAACATTGGAAAAAAACATTGTGTTCAATTATCTACTAGTACAAAATGGATTTAATTATGATGAAGCAGAAGAGTTGATACTAAATCACAAATATAAATGAATGGAAACAATGTAAATTCTTTTTGTCAACAACACAATCCATCACTACCTTCCATGTCTGTGCATCTATAATTTGCAATATCTAACAACCTCTTATGCAAAAAAATCTAGTGAATAGATTTCATAAGTTTCAACTAGAAAATCCATAAAACATGGAGTTAATGAATTTTAAGGATGGAGTTGAAAACTAACCCTTGAATCATGTTGATCTCTACACGTTCACATCCAAGGAATAGTGCCTTTCTCACTACACTGGTGAAGTGAAAGATGACAAATCTAATTTGTTGTTTAGTCTTGCTTAACTTGTCTTGCATGTATATTGGGGTGTTTTTTTAATTTCCAGTTCAAAGGCGTATGGATTAGCATCTAGGATAGAAGAGTTTAAGTTTTCCCTAAGTTTGGATGAACCAAAATGCTCAGACAAGCCAACAATTATGTCACCTCTAGCTTTAGGACCACCATTTTCCCTTGTTGTAGGGTTCTTAGTCCCCATAACCTTCTTTTCCCTTTTACCCACAACATGCTCCTTTCTTGATGAATTATTTTCCTTTCTTCTATGTGGAGTGCTTTCTTTCACTGGAAATTGAAAACTATTATGATTAGGTTGAACACACTACATAAGACAGGCATGAAGACTACCAAGCATACTACTCAATAATTTATTAATAAAACTGGGGGTACCTTGTGAACATATCATATTTGAATTTGGCAGATTGAGAGAATAAATTTTCTTGGCTTTCTTTTATCCCCCTCTATTTTAGTTTTCTTTGAAGACTTTTTCATGCCCTTATCTCCATCGGCCATCAATTTCTCTTAGTGTGTTAGTGTTTTATCATCTTCCTGTGTTTTGCAAATACCTAAATCTGATTCTGCTGAGGCCCTTTTCTCACGCATGAAAGAATTTTTTGTAGTACTTTACCAACTTATAGTGAACTTGAAGAGAAAATTGATTTCACAACATAACTTTTTCAGTTGGGAAACATGGAGAAACTGGAATAATTTGCATATCTATTGTAGGAGAGGGCATATTCCTAGACTTAAACACCTTATCTTTCTAAGGTGTTCCAATGACTTCACTTAGACAAAAAGAAATGACTTCACCTTCATTCTCCAGCTAGTTATATTTATTTGAATTTGACTTGTGACATTCTTTATCTAACAAGGGATCAGAATGATCACTATTATTAAATTCATCCAACATGGACTTTGGAGGTCCCACTGACATCTATTTTTTTGTTTGCATGCCTGAAAACCATGGAGATCCATGTTGATATGAGAATAAGATGTACGCCTGCTGCTCAAGAACACATTCCTTATTAACCATTGTTACTTGACAGAAACCAAAGAGACAACACAAAATCAGCGTACACAAAATTCCCTTTGAAATATAATCATAACTTAGCTAGGAAGTCAAAAAGATATCCTTAATTATTAAACTTTGTATTTAGAAATCATGTTTCTTCATATTTTAAAAAAAAATGGATGTTGTAAAACACTTTTTTTCTATTTATCCAGGAAATCATATCATAACATATGTGACACAATAGCAATATATGGTACCTAAAGTAAAGAGACAAATTTGCTCAAGAAAATAAATTTAGAAAAGAGCTTTGAAAACTATATGTTTGTCATCAAAGCTTTAATTAGTTTCACAACAAACTAGTTGGAGTTAGAAAATAAAAATCAATCATAGGAAAATAATAAGACAGTGGCCATAGTCACTATTCATGCAAGTTATAACTAAAGCTAGAGTCACTATTTCCATTGCAGATAATTGAAGTTTGAGTAGTGGTCTAACAATTAGAGACGAACAACAAGGAAGACTCATCAATAACATCAATTTTTTTCCATGGTTCGTCATGTCTATGGATCCAGATTAGATAGCTTTCTATTCTCGAGTTCTACCTTTCAAGTACTGATTTTTGGCTCACCCTTTACAACACAATTCCACCACTCCATTTGATTTTGTTTTTTCAAGAGAATTAATAGGACCTTCACATACTTTATTTTACATCAATAAATAACCATCCATAAATGATATAAATAATAACAGATACACAACAAAGGCCAAATATTTGCTTTATGTATACCTATTTTCAATATGGAATCATCTCACCTTACTGGTGCAAAGAGCTCATCCTAAAAAAATAACATCCACATAGGATTTAAAAAACTTTTTTAAATCAAGCTCCTAGTAACCAATCAAAATATGAATATCCTTTTAATCAATGTAATCTCTAACTTAAAATACAAGTGGCCTAGAATTGAATGTTATATCAACCATGTCAAGTAACTGACATTCGGTGACTCATGAGAAATACATGCCATGCATATTGGATTAGTAGAATAATTATTTTGATAAAGCTCAAAATCAAACAGATGACTTACAACTAAGAAACAAAAATAAATGACTTACAGATAGGACATGAGGTTGCCTTTCATTCCTGTTGTTAGATAACTCTTCTTTACATCACAAACAATGAAACTTTTTTCTGGTCCAAGGTGGAAGTGGTATTGTAACATTAACCTCTGATAGAGTCTGTGTCCACGATTACTTCTCAAGATATTCTCCATTACCGGAATTTGGGGCTAGATAAGATACATGAAAAAACCATCAATAGGGAAATGAAATCTACATCCTTGTAAAAAAAGGGGAGGAAAAAAATAATACACAAATTGAAACAAACTGTAGGACAACTCGATCTTGTAACATGATTATCTTGTCATGAATAAAAAAAATGAAATCAGGGGAAACGTAATTTTAGCCATAGTTGGAAAATTGTTTCCTTTTGCATATTTTATGAGAAATTGATGAAAACGGTCAGCTAAAGCTTGTCAACATCATGATTATAGTCAAACGTAAAGAACCATTCCAACAGAAATATAATTCTAAACATAAGTGTTTATACCATCAACTTGAAAATGAAATCTACATCCTTGTAAAAAAAAAGGGGAGGAAAAACAAATTATACAAATTGAAACAAACTATAGGACAACTCATTCCTACAACATGATTATCTTGTCATGAATAATAAAAAATGAAATCAAGAGAAAAGTACTTCTAGCCACATTCTGACAATTGTTTCCTTTTGCATATTCTATGAGCAATTGATGAAAACAGACAACTAAAGCTTGTCAACATCAAGATTATAATCAAACATAAAGAAACACTCCATTAGATATATAAGCCTAAACATAAGTGTCTATACAGATAAGTATATACTATTTATTGAGGACATTGTATTTATGAAAATATGGAAGTAAAATCTTTGAAATAACACAATTTATGGTACCACTATCTTTCCACTATATGTTGAGTATTTCTTAAATCCATTTAGGAATTTCTTCAAAGTTCAAACAATTAACATGTAGCCTTAAAAAGTTCATATTTGAAAAGGAGATAACCCAAAGCTATAGAGTATATATCTCACATTTATATATCCTAATTTCCAAATATTGAAATGACACTTTTTAGCATACTATTTTGAATTCAACCCAAACTGTTAGACAAAAAATATTGATGGTTGTTACACTAATATAGAATTTTTATACATGCATTTATTTAAACAGTTAGCACGCAATCTCAAACATATCTAAGGATGCACACAATACGTTGTATTTTTAGTGTTGGTGTGTGAACAATGTCGTAACAATACTTCTAGCTATAGAACAAGCATTTCAATCTTGTCTTTGTTGTATCATATGGACATTTGTCCTTCAAACAGAGTTATGAGACACATAACCACTTGCACCCTTAAGATAAAATGTGGTTGTAAATGCATGGTGAACTCTCTTAGCACAAATATGCTCTTAGTATGGTATTGGATTCTCAAACTAGTGCCACGTTTAAGGGTGCCAAAGACTTCAAATTTTAACTATACGATATGGTATGGCTAGGCTTCAGGACAACATATTCTTTAGAATTTTTCATGTTGGGGAACTTCAAAACCTGTGTCCAGGAAAACTCAAGTTAAATGGAAACAATGAATCTTGTTGAGGAAGAAATTACTAGTGCCTTGGATTTCTTGGGTTAATGGGTCTAGGGATTATTGAGGGAAACAAAGAGGTTGCTATTGGTAACCTAGAAAAAACCCAATATTTATTTTAAGCCCTGAGGATGTGATTGACCCACTTTCTAATCAAATTAAAAAAATGTTGGATAGTGGTTCCAACCTCATTTCATTTCATATGAAAAAGGTAGAAATTAGATACCATTCAAAATTCAGTAGACTTAATACTTTTAGGATTTCAGGAATGGTAGGATTACATGTTTCCATTGTATTATGTCATGTATAAGGGTATGGAACTAGCATTTAATGAAAAGAACCAAACCCTCTATGTAGCTTTATGTTTGTAACTTTGTAGCATTGATTGTTGAATTCCTCTCTCATGACCCTAGTAAAAAAAATGTAACCTTCACTCAAGCTAGGCATCATCATGGATGTGTGATTATGGTTTCATTGTGTTTGAGCCTGAGGTAGCCCCAAGCCTAAACATGACCCTTTTCTAGTTGTAGATGAACCTTTACTGAATCTATTTTGGATAAATCAATCGTGAAGTTAGGCCCCTCTGGATCCACATCCCCATCCTTTAAAGGCCCTTATCGATATTCTTCTTCTATTTGGGAGATAAAACCCTCTCATGTCAGTAACGTGATTGAACCACATTAAAAGTGATGTTGGATGCAACCTGCATCTGGCCTATCCACTTTGCCGCTCTCTCCTATTGACACATAGCTTGGACTCGGGATTGACTTGGAAAATCCAAGAAGAAGGAACGTGACTTAGACTTGGGAATAACTCATGAAAGATTCAACAGAAAACCCAAAAAGTGAAAAAATACTCACAATATACTCAAATTTAAAAATGTAAAACAATGCATTCCATGATAAATGCACTTCATAAACATCAAAATAAAAATAATGTAAATATTTAGTATTAAATAGATAAATGTGGAATTTTATATTTACTTTAAGGTTTAGATAGATTATCATACAAAGTTCCAACATTTATATGTAGAGTCCACACACCATGGACCATGAATTGTGTTATGAATGAAGAAAGAAATGTAAACCAACTGTCCAACATATTAGCCTTTCAGATCTTCATCAGATTCTTGAAAGTGCTCTGAATATTGATGTAAAAAGAGATTATATTATTATACCACTGTAACTCTTATGAAAAGCCTCCTCCACATGAAATCAGATTTTTAGAGTATACTAATGACTTTTTATACTTGGTTCTTATCTCTAGGCTGGCTATCGTATCAAACTTGAAAAAAAGTTTAAGACTCACCTAGTACTTGTAAGTATGGTAAAATTGATCGAGTACCAAGAAACAGTGAAGACATATTCCTCCAACCATCTACCATTTTTTCTTTTTCTTGTCTCCCTCTGCAATCATTAGCTTTATGATGTTTGATGAAGAGGTTAATTGAACTTCAACTCTTCTTTTACTCATTTTCCTACCCATGCATAATTGATGTTGGTTCTTTATAATTGGCCTTCAAATTTTTTCCTTTTGGTTCTTTGACAACACTCAATCAATGTATCGTCATGTAAAACATAAACATGGAGCCCTAATAAAGCTTTCCATGTAGACCGACCTATGCCCTCAAAACCTTCCTCCTTACAATTTTTACAACTTTGTGACATACCTCCCAAGAGGTTAGTTCTCTCTCAATATCTTTTACAAAGTTCTTGAAGTCTCCCCCATGGAGGCATTCAAATAAGCTAATGTCATTATCTTTATGAAGAAGGAAAATTTCAAGAACGAAAAAGCCTAATGGTCCAGATTCATGAAATCCTCTAAAATCTTAGAAAACAACTCCTACTATGTATCCATCTCACCTTGCATCTCAAAATCATCTCCCAAAGCCTGAAAACATGAAGTCTATTCACAAAATGTGCAAGGTTGTTGTAAGATATCAGTGAGGGTTTGCAGTGTATTTACAACGTATAAGCCCTATCTTTTCTAGAAAACATTTGGCAACGATTTTAGGATTTGGAAGTTTTTCTTCATCATTTTTTCCACTTTAATATTTATAATAATGGTAGATCATGGGATTCATAATTAATGAAAAAAAGCATTTTGATTTTGCAGAAAATGCCTGCCAAAATCATGAAATGGCCAGAAAATATTTCTGAGGCATTTCTAGCCCATATTCTAGACTTTCCTCTCCCAGAAAAATTTCCCAACAGTTTTTCTTGTACATATATTGGACTATTAAAATCAACTTGTATCTTTAAATTAGCTTTATTGGATGCCTTAAGATAGGATCTTTGTTTAAAATATCAATGTTTTTTTAATGACTGGTTTCTATTTCAATTTTTTTCTGTGTTTCCTTAATGATAAGCTTCCCATCTACCTTGCTTCACTTACGAAGTTGTAGATGTGATAGGAATCATTTCTTATGCCACTTGTTGTCAATCCAAATACTAATAAAATGGATAATTCTAAAACTAAAGAAGGACACAACACATTAACTCAAAAACACCATTACCCAAAAAAGAGATAGCATAGACGAAAGAAAGAAGAGTTAGTTGTACCAAAGGAGTCTCTAATAAAGAAGGGTAAGAAGAATAATGTAACTCAAATTTGACTCAATCCAAGGAGAACCAACATGAATAACACATTCCCATAGAGTTGAGTGGAGGTGGGATATCTCCTCCATCTTCAAGGAATTCTCCAGAGAGTCTAGATTCCAAAATCAAATCTAACGACAAGGAAAGCACTTTAAGATGTCAATCTGTTGAAGGAGAGACCTATTTTATGCCTACAAAAACTAGAGTCTCCACTATCCTCATACAGTTGATATCTTGTTTTTCAATTGCTATCAAAGATAATAGTTTTGTTATGGTTTCTCACTCCAATTCACAAGTTTCTTGTGATGAATCTCGATCATAATCAGGTGTAGTTCTATCTAGGCTAGCTGGTGTCAAGGGGGTTACAGTTGGAAATGAACTAGAATGTATGTTTGATGATCCACACTTTGTAGAAGTTCTACTCAAAGATAAAGATAATTTTAGTGGTAGCATTGTTGAGACTAAAACTGAAAAATAAGTCAAAGGAGGAGAACCCACTTTAAAGAGATGTTCTTCCTACAGCGCAGTCAGAAGCTCCAAGTAAGATTTCCATGAGAGATCAAATAAAGAGGAAGTGGTGGCATTCGAGCCAAATTCATCCCCACAAATATCAATACTTTAAAGAAGCAACAACCCAGGAATAATGCCAAGAAACCTCCATCCAAATGGTTAAAATAGACCAGCACACTCATAAGGTTATACAATGGAATTTCTACTAGCATGGAACATTAGATCTTGGCATCAGTGCCATTAAAGGCTAAAAGACAATTGCTGAGAGAGGATCTCAAAGATCAAACTCATTCAAAGAATGGCTAAATATCATTAAGGGAGATGAAAGGAAGCCTTTAATAGACACTGTGGTAGTTGAAACACAAGTAACTTGCAAGAATGTGGAGGAGGGCACCCAACTAAAAGCTAATCTAAGGAAACATTTGCAAGAATACAAGACTTCTAAGATCACAACCAAAACATAGAAAATGCCCAAGTATTCTACATAGCCCATGATATAATTTAAAATTTCTAAACTTGATGCAGCAGATCTAAATTAGGGAAAGGTTAATTCCCAAAATTAACTCAATCCACTTCATTAGAGTGACTGACAACTAGAATATCTGTACCAATAGTAAGGAGGAGCACTACAGAGAAAAAAGTCTCCAATTCCAGCGGAAAATATTGTGTGTGCATTGAATGATTCAATAAAGTTTCAACTACCAAAATAGAATAACCACTAGTGAAAGGAGGGGTCTGAGATGCAGAAGTCGCATGAGGAGAAAATCCTATCTGACTTCCAAGAGACATTTTCTCTATTCTAATCCAAATTTTGGCATGAGAAAAAGAGGAAGAGAAAGGTAATAGGACTCACTTGAACATGAAAATAAAATGTGAACCTTCGGTAAAATGAAAGAGGAGAAGAAGAGAGCACTTGATTAGATTCTCTTCTCACAGTTTCAAGATTTTCCTAGAATAGTATGTTAATAAGGTCATTTACTAGCCATAAGTCTGATATGGGACATACTCTTTGATGAAATGGAGGACACATACAAGTAGAAGTAGACAATTAGTATGACCATGAACCTTGATGACACATCAATCTGATTTGACTAAACATCCAAGAGTTGGCATTCAACTTGGAAACATATCAATAAGCTCAAGTATAGAGCTCTAAAGGCCAAACGGCTCATCGAATAAGAGTCAGTGTATCTAACTATGCAATCTTATGACTTATGGACAAGACCATTTTACTAGGACAACATGAAACTATACCACCAAGCTGAGTGGGTAATTTTAAGATATAAATGCACTCCCTAACATAAATCATCCAATAAGCTTAGTCTCATACAAGATGACATTATTTTTCTAAGACTTCAGAATCTAGATACATCCTTTTTCTCTTTTTCATCAGGAATGGATGGCCTTTGTTGTGATTTTTTCATCAAGAATGGATGGCCTTCATTGTGATTTCTACAAGGCCATGTTGGACACAATACGAGATGATTTCTATTGTTTTAGACCTAAATAATTCTCTTCTAGAAGGGTATATAAATCTCTTAATCAATGCCTTAGTAATCTCATTACCAAGAATGTAGCTAGGGGCACCATTGGAGGTTGGAGGCTCATTACTTTCCTCGGGTTCTCATACAAGATCACGGCTAAAGAAATGGCTCTGAAAATGCACTCAGTTGCATTGAAGGTATTCAACAAGAGCATATAGGTTTTGTACAAGGTCCAATTTTTCTAGACACGTAATCTAGCCTTGAGAGGCTTTGGAATGGGCTCGAGACAGTGGCTAGCAGGCTCATTTTTTGCAGATTGGATCTTCATCACAGACATGTTGATTTTGCTTGGCCTTTGGACCACAATATGTGGCCATGGTGAACAAAATACTCTCTAATGCATCAACATTTATCCTTGTTAATAACTCATTATCCTCAAATTTTTCAGAATCAATCTATTTGTCAAAAGTGCCCCTTTGCCCCAGATTTTTATGTTTGACAATGGATGGCTTGAATCACCTATTTTAAGTTGCTCGCATTTAGGGGCATGTGAAGGAAATATTACATCCTGATGAGTCAGACATGGTGAAAAATCATTTTTCTAATGGATCCTTTATTTCTATGAGTGTTAAGCATAGTTTGGTTGATGGTGCTCATACATGTGAGTACATCTTTGGCTCTATGTTAGATGATGTGATTAGTGACCATGAGACAAGTTTTTAGTTGTTAGAGTTAGAATCTGAGCTTACTAGATTCCCACAACTCAGACTTATGTTCAACCCAGGGTAATTGTGAGGTATCTAGGCATTACATTTGAAGTGGGGCTTTCACTAGTGGCTATTCAAGATTGGTGTATCGTGTCTTCAAAAATTTCAGAGTAAACCTTGATTTTGGAATCATAAGGACCTCACATTCAATGGGAAGTTGAGAAGGGTTGGACAAATCTTCTATGCCTCACACATTTATTATGTATCTTTTTGGTTGCCTAAAAGACTCAATTTCAGCATCTAGAGCAGATCATGCAATCATACCTTTTGTCAAAGTATGGTGAGAAGAACAATCTTCCACAAGGATGGGGGGGTTCATCCCTCGTCCAACATTTTAAAAAACAACATTGTGACATCAAGGCTATTTTGAAAGGATGCAGGGTGGAGCTTTGGTTAGTCCTTGCATTAGTACCAACCACAAAGGCTTAATCTTTGTTTCTTTAGCAAAATCTATTAGCTCCAACTCTCAATAAAAGATGGGTGTTCGGTTGATATAGAAGAGAGGTGAACACACAAATTACACAGTTTCTAATATGTTTGGAAGGATAATCAGGACTAGTATTTAGTTATCCTTCAATGCAGGGCTACTAGTGTGCAGCCTTGTTTGGAAATTGTAGCTATCTGGTCCACTCTTCCTTCATTCGAAGTTTGCATTGATTGAGAGCCTCTACTCTATTTTCCCTTGGAATATTAAGTCTAAGTTTGTTTTTGAGAAAGAATTTAGTAATTGTCTATTTTTTCTCCATGTGGTGTGATGAGGTACATCACTAGTTGTTAATTGAGGGTGCATTATTGATAAGAGATGCTTAATCTGTAGATTCGGTAACCTATACAACCTTTATTTTTGCATTGCTAGTCTTATAGAAGAGGATACTTATATAAGCTCCACCTTTTGATTTGTTGCTTGTAAATAATTTTCTATAAATATAAGACATATTTTGACAACAACAACAAAAAAATAATGGGTGACCTACGCTAAAAGTTGCTTCTTTTCTTGTATTCTTCAACTATGTTGGAGCAGAAAAATAATGACTGTCACTATAAAAATATGCATTCCAATATGATTAGAGAATGGCCAGTGCAAACAAAGTCAATGCCATGGAGCACATGGTTTTGTATTGGGATAATAAGGCATATGTATATGATAATTTGAAAGGACTACCATGTCTACTTAGATTGCATAACTTCTGATATATTTAATTTTAGCTTGAAAAACTTGTTAGATGGGACTTTTATAAGTAGTTATCAACCAACACAAAAAAATATTAATGAGATTTTAGCTTTCAAGGGATTTTCTAGAAGCTGGTACATTCAATCGTGATAGCTAAATGGATTATCTAGTAGTACATACATAACATGGTGCATATAAAAATGTATGGTGACAAGAAAGAATCATTATTCCTGCCTCCTATACGGGGTTCAATAGGATGGCCAGTGTGGGCTAGAGAAGGCTAGCCTATAGCCTCACCTACAGAGTTCTTTCCTAAGCCAACATAGATCTTTCTAGGGGCACTAGAATATACAACTTCGGGTGGTCTAGCTGATTCTTCTTCACTCAACTGGGGGTGTTGGAAACATCCTAACCAATCTTGATACGTTATTATCAGGCAGGGGTGAAGCTCTACTCAAACGGGGAAGCATGGACCTTCCTTATGAACAATGCAACCAGGGCTTCAGGATAGGATACTAAAGGAGAGCATTGCCTAACCTTGTTTAGCCAACTAAAATATCTCGGATTGATGCTCAGATCGAAGGCAAGAAATAATATGAAAGGCTTAGACAACTAGATTCATGTTTGAGGGATGCTCACTCGGACCATGGCCAGAGGGTGTAAATGGATGGCATCCCCAATTATCTTTCGTTTATGCTTTGTCCATTGACCAAGAAAAGTATTTCATTCCTCTACTCAGTTCATTAAGTTCGTTGGCCAAGCATTCATTCCTTCACATTTGCTCCACCTTCTCTTGGTCGTCGACAATAACCAGATGGTTCAACTGGGTATTATAGTTTTTGAATTCTTAATAGCTCCAGACAAGAAAGAAAGAGCCTATGGAGGTGAGGGAACATCCCTTGAATGGATTGATTAGTTGAGTAATATTCTCTCCTATATAACATGATGCTCAATGTCGAGTGTAGGGATCTGATCTATATACTAGGAAATGTACCAATGTTCAGATTGCAAGATTCAGGCACTCTCAACTCCATATTACTTACTAGCTTACTTGCTAACTGGTACCATCTCAGTACCGATACCATCCTTACTAGATGACTAGCTACCCTGATACCGATACCATATGCTCGTATATAACTGCAACAAATAATTGTACCATTCTCGCTACCATCTTGGTACGGATAAAGAATGTAAGAGATGGGTTTTATCCAATAACAGTAATACGAAAGACATAGGTCAAGGGGCTAGCTTGATTTTATTGGATCATTTTTCAAAGCCAACTAGATGTGTAGTCATATTTCCATTGAATAAACATGTAGAGTGTTGGCATTGTTGTTACGTTATATGCCTAAATATTTAGTATCCAATGTAACAAGTACATGTAACCTAATTAAACTAAGGGCACATAATGAGGATTTCTTGAATACATGGATTATAGAATAATACCCATCAATATAAATAGAACAAGGTAGTAGTATTGATCACGCTTTGTGATCTATGTAATATAAGTCAATCTGTTTCAACATACTTACCATTAGTATTCATAACAAGTTAACTCTAGTTTGATTACAGTTCTACTTATGTTGAGTCTACTATAGCAATGGAAAAAAGAGTAAGATAAGATGGTTACTTCTATTATGTGAATATTCTAAGCAATGGAGTTATAAATGGCATCATTTATACAATAGGTTATCATTAGGTGGTAGGTGAAACCAATGCATATTGAAATCAAACATGACTTTTATCTTGTAATCAATTCAACTGCTTGTTACACATAGTAATGTAACACATCCCATAGATCGAATTCCATGTCAAATACTAGTTTGTTCTATCAGCTAAGTGTGTTCTATAATCAAGAACAACTATATTGTGTATAATTATGCATTTATTGTATCTATACTATGAATAGAGTAGAACAACCTATACAACATTAAGCTTCTTGTATTGGGTTAGTGTAAGCATTGATAATAAAGTCAAAAGGATGAAGGAAGATGCAAAGAAACTTTGAACAAATAAATATTTGGATTTGGTGATTCCTGAACATCATCCTTTAATCACGAGAGACACAAAATGCAAGATAAGAAATGAGCAATCTTTCCAGTGGGTAAGTTTTTATGAAATATTTAGCTTAGGGGATTTCTGAGGAGTCGAAACTAATCCACAATGATCATGAACATGACCTCAGTATCAACATTTAAAAGAATATGACTAAATTAGGCCTCCATAGGATTTCTGCCATATCTCATGTTCTTCCTCGTGTGGAGGTAATCACCTAGCTCATAGGCTAGGTGGACTTGTCCAATATATGGATCCTAAACCAACACGAGAGTCCAGTTGGAGGCTACCAAAATTTCAACATATTTTCAAGAAATTTCCTCCCAGAGACTGAAATATGTCTATCTAAGGAGTGGGTGAAAAGGGCTATCGATGAGGTAACTCCTAGCATGTTACTAAAAAATGGTGGTTTTATGCAAAATACTTTAAGACCAGGATATCAAAGGTGTATCCAATTGCTAGATTGAAGCATAATTTTATAATTTCCATGTTGTTGCTGGCCAAAATGTATGGAGAAAAGGATGGAACCATGTTTCATGAATCATGGGTGCCTATGGTGAATGAAATTTGTTCTCATGGGTCAACATTCAATTGGAGTGCAATCATGTCCACTTCATTATATAAATCTATCAGGGCAGTGAAGAGTGCCAAGCCTACTAGTCTATTTATGTGAATCCACCTAAGCTACCTAGTACTCTCCATCCATTTAGAAAATAAATTTCTAGAACTAGGATGGAAATGGTCCAAGTATTTTCCTCCAATACATGTTTAATGCAAGCTCTTCTGGGATTGCAACCATAAATTAGAGATGAAAAGAATATGCAACCATTTTATTGATCCAATGTACTCTTTGTTATTTGAGAAAGAGTGTCCATGCCTCTTGGAACAAGCACATGTAGTCATAGGACTCACTGGAGACTAGTATTTACATGAACATGGATTCTACATCGGAGTTTATGGTGCATCGAGAACTCCTCATCTGTTACCTTTATCTGCTCTGGACATAGTGGTTTTGTTGGAAATGTTATATCAGACATTTTCTCATCGAGTGATAGGTACTTAAGAGGGAAAAGAGTTCAATATGGCCTAAGTTTCCTATCAAGATCAGATAATATGGATTTTATAGCACCATCCAAGCCATGAAAGAGGCCAATGAAATTGAATCATATCATTTTGGAGAGATAAGATTCAAGAGACATGATCCTGAAGTTGTGGTTCTTAGTCATCATGTTGCTTTCAACCAGATGTGGTCTTATACTCATGAGATGGATATTTATGAGGAAATATTGAAGAGACTTATTTATCCATCTGAGGTTAAAGAAAGGCTAAGTGAAGGACCTCATAAAAAGGCCAAATAGACCCATGCTTCACCTATTGTCAACCTCTAGGAAGAAGCTGGAAACAGAGGGTATTGGAACAGGTGAAGGAGATGAAGGAAGCATTGGAGAAAAAAGAAGACATAATCAAGAGTGAGATTGAAGAAGAGAAAGAAACAAAGGAGGCAGAAGAACATAGAATTAAAGTAGAACAATATGACTTGGTGAAACAATTGGCTTTGGAAACTAAACAAAGAGTCAAGCAGTAGGAAAAACAAAGGAAAAGAGATGAGAAACTCCAAAAGGAGAAGGAATAAGGTATGTGGAAAGAGAAAAGGATTGAACACCTTGAAATTCCATCATCTCTCTAGATACCACCCATTCCTTAGTCTCTAGTGGAACCATGTTAGATTGAAGAAATGGAGAAGGAGAAATTTTCAATTTTCCCCATGACCATGGATGACCCAATAGTGGTATTGAAAACATTCAATTATGAATACAAGAAGAACAAGGTCAACATGAGAGTTTCCAAAAAGGATAAGTTTTGGAGAGAGATTGTCACTGAGGAGGTTCTCATTCATGATAAAACAACTAATATAGAGATGAATGCAACTGCAAGTATTTCCATCGCCTAAGCAACAGGTGATAATGTTGCCAATATAAATAGCAAGGTCTATGATGCTCAATTGGAACTCAGTGTTGCTAAGCAAAGAATTACAGAAGCAAGGGTGAACTAGACTTGGTTAAAGAGCTCAAAGGGAAATCACTTGAGATCCAAGAGGTATTGAGTATGGTTCATAAATAATTCTACAAGAGCATTCAGGGCATCAAAGATAAAACTCCTAAGTTTGATGATTATATAAAGAGGATGGGGCTGTCAAGGAAGAATTGGAGAATATTCCAAATATTCTAGATGACATCATTCAATAGAAAGTACAGTATCCTGATAAGGGGGTAGAATTGGAGAAAATAATATGTTCTTCAGAAGCTTGGAAATGTCTAGACAAGGCTACAACCTTAAAGGAAAAGGATTAGGAAGATTTCAAAAATTGCTTCAAGTTTGAAGGAGAGGTTGATGCAGTCTTAAATAACTTCAAGTTACTGATGTTACATTCAACCTTTGTTCCTGTACCTATGGATCAGTGCATATAATAAAAGGAGATAGTGATAGATAGCTGCAAGTAGGAGATCCAGGCATTAAAACTCATCACCAAGGACAACACAATTTATATGAAGATTTTCATAATATAATGTTGATGCAAATTAAAAGGCAGGTGCGTTTGTTTATAAAAAGGTTACATAAGTACGAGGTTATGGAAGTAAGTGACATACAAGTATTGGGTATGTAAGAAGAATTTTGAGTAGTTAATCTAGGAACTAGGTCAATTTAACAATTTTTTTCCTTTTAATCTCAAAATCTTATAAAGATTTTGGCCAGATGAGAAGTTTCTATTTGACTCAAAGACTAAAATATATTAAATTTTTTGCACTATGTTCCAATGGGTTTAAAATACATAAGGTAAAAACTCCACTAACATTTACAAGAAACCACATAACATTAATAACCAAAGAGAGATGGAATAAAAGAAAATCATCATATACATACTTAAGTGTCTTGTCCCAGCTTCCAGTTGCAAGCAAGTTCATTTCTGGAATCTATGCAATTTCCTTAATAGGTGCATCATGCGTGGCCATAGTTATTGGCTGAACCCCAGTCAATAGTGGCCACATTTTAGCTTTTTTATCACAGCCAGCAAAGAAAATAGTAGTGACGTCATCCTTCCATGTCGAGCATAGAACCTGCATACGAAGCATTACATAATATAAAAAACTATAAATTTCAAAGTGATACAAACTAATTGTAATGATGGTAGCTTATATATGGAGAGATATGTTTCAACTACTCTTAATCACAAGAAAACATTACAAGGGGCCAAAAATACCTTTGACCATAAAGTATGTTACCCTAAGATGCAAAAACCCTAACCCTAGGAAATGATGTGCCAAAACGAATGTGCGCCCCAAAGAGGGTAATTGATATATAAACTTTCTGAGGCTGCAACGTTTGCATGAAAACTCCATTTAGGACATTTCTTATACCATTAGAATCCATACTATGTGCCTTTAGCCTGTCACAAATGCCAAAAATGCAAGGGAAATTCCCAAAAAGGAAGTGAAATTTTGAGACCTAAAACACTATACTAGAACTACCAATATGTGGAATAATTTTGAATCAATGGAATAATTGGGTGGTCACTACTATTATCTTGAATCAATTGTCCCACCTTAGGAATAAGTGGTTCATTTTGTGCCAGGTTCCTCTGTCAATTGGGTAAATGTTTGCTGAATATGACTCCTAGTGAGACATGTGCGCCAAAGTAGGAACATGAGGTGCCTATGAGAGGTGGAAAATATGGGTGAAATGGCTCCACATTAAATATAAGGTTCAAGCCAAATAAAATTGAATATTTGATTTAGAAGCATCTTCACCCACAACCTTTGCGTTGGTGTAAGGCCTATATCAAAATGGAGAGTCAGGGGATGCACTTCCAATGGGATCTTAAGAGGTGTTATTTATACAAATGCATCCATACCTTATCTCCCACCCTAAACGTATGTGGTGCTCTAATGCAAATGGACATTGGTGGACACCCACCTCTTCCACTAACTCAAGTGTTTTTATCTTCTTATCATTTTTTCTATGGTTTTTTGGGTCTCAAACTTCTAGGATCATTTTTAGGCCCTAAATGATGTTTTTATGGCTATATATGGGTCAAAAGGTTTTCATGGCATTACCTAGGACCAACCAAAAGTTGTAATTCTCATATAGTTCTTTCAAATGGACTATTGTGTGCCCCAAGCAAAGATTGTATGCAAACATTTCACCCCTGGGAAGTTGATTCTAGGGTTACAGTTTTAGACCTTTGGGGTTCTTTCTTTACGTTAAAAGGTCATTCTTTTGGCCACTTGTAATAGATTTGACAAGGATATTGGTCATCTATAGGTCTTTGTGGAATCAACATTAGTAATTAATTGGATGAATGGAGAGGTTTAAATTCAAAATACTTCCTCATCTCACTTAGTTGCTCAACTAAAAGAGCTCAGTAATTCTGGATGATCATAATCTCTCATGTGTTCAAAGAACTTAATAGGAAGACAAATACTCTCTCACGGGAAGGACTTCAGTTACAGGAAAGCTAAGTTCTAAAGAAGGAATACCTTGGTGGTGATTTAGTGACCTCGAGGCAGTTGGTCTAAAGTCCTTTCTAATTGTTATCTTCTTTTTGAACATATATATAATATGCCACTTTTATGGAATTTTTACTCTGTGCTAGAGTTGTTGTTATTAGACTAGTTAGAGTGCCAGGGCGACATGCCAAGATGTGCCAGGTGCCAGGGTGTGTCAATGTGTGCTAGGGAGTGCCATGGAAACACAAGGGAGAACTAGTTCAAAATGCATGGAAATGAACGAATAAGAGTGTGTGATAGGGAGTCCCAGTGAGTTTCAGGTGTGCTAAGGATGGAGTAACAAGGTTATATGTTAGGCAGTTCCAAGGCATGCTAGAGTGCCAAGGCATGTCAAGGAGTGGTAGTGTGTGCAAGGGAGTGCCAAAGCATGCCAAGGAATGCAAGGGGTGCTAACACATGCCACTTAATGCCAAGGCATTGTTAGACGTGCCAGGTGTTATGGCATGTCAAGATGTAAACTATGTTGCTTACTTGTTTTCTGGCAGCGGTTGAATATGAGCCTTGACTTGGTAACTTGTAACTTTTTAAGTGGGATACGTTGAAATTGGACATGAGTAGCTTAAGATGAGTCATACTCAGTTCTTAGGTTAACATGACACAATCTAGTTGTAGTAACCGTAACTTGGTCAAGTTGTTGTAGTCGAGGCAAGACTTGGTTGGTTTCCCAAGTCCCAAAAAAAGTAAGGGTAGTTGTGAGGGCATGATAGCTAAGGAATGTTTAAGGAATGGAAAGGTGTGCTAACACATTTCGGACAATGTCAATGCATGTTGAGGAGTGTTAGGGAGTGCTAGAACATCACAAGGGAGAACTAGGTCAAAATGCATGGAAATGAAAAAATAAGTGTGTGCCAAGGAGTGTCAATGAATTCCAAGTGTCTTAAGGATAAAGTGTGTTAGGAGAAGGTCATAATAGAACTTGTAGGAGGCTATTTTATGGTTATAATAAGGGGTTGGACAAATTAGTTTTAGACATTCTCCACAACATTGTTTTGTCAATGACTTGGTTAAGTTCCCAAAAATCAATAAAATCAGTTATACTTGCGCAAAATAATAAATTTTTAAATAGCCTCAATCGCCATTTGCATGTGCATGGATAAATAAACTCTAAATAACCATAATCAACATGAAAATAAATGAATAAAGTGAAAATGCATGTTATATCCATTGAGTGCTCACAAATGAGATCAATACCATCATCCAATGTAGAAATGACAAATTATGAGGACTGGAATATATTAAAAGTGATAGCAATCAAATAATAAAAGGGGCTATGTAATATACACCCTCTTAACTAATAAGCCACCATGCAATCATAAAAATTATGAATACAATAGAACATGCCATCAAAACACACACAAAGACATGAATTGATCACTTTGCATATGACATGTTTATCAAAAACATCATAGCACCCACACTTTAGCAATGGAAAATTCCATGGGGAGCCATAAGGGTAATTGAAATAAAAGTGTGTGCTTCCATAATTATCAATAAGTCTCTGTATAATTCCGATGAATTATCTGTACACATGTAAATGTCTAACAATGGCACCAAAGGTTCTTAGGAATAAGCCCATGCATCGTACTGGGTAACATATCCCATACATTATTTCCCCTTCCTGGATATCTATTGCACCACTGAGCTCTTTCCAATTGTACCATTCTACTTTGCATGGTCATGTCTTGTTCAGTAAATATGGGCTCCATATGTTTAATAGATTCTATTAATGTTGTTACAACAACAAGAGTAAGAGCGAGATCAACTATATTAACCATTCAAGGTCTTGCTTCAACTCAGGCAATATTTGCGCTTGAAGAACTAGGTTGATTTGTTTTACTAGAAATGGACATCTTCTTCACAATTTTAACTATTGAAATTTGGACTGCCTTAAGGTTCTGGGGATCCTTTTCTCTGCTTCGGAAACCAAGCTTTCCATCAATTGAATCAAGGTAATATATAAGGATGGTTACCTCTAGACTTCTAATATTTTCATGATGATTTTTGCACAATCTGGTTAAACCACTTATTAAACTCTTCTATAGTTTCATTCTGATTTACTTTAGAACTACTTAGAGCAACCAATAAGTATCTATTATCTTTTCGTTCTCCCCATTTCTCAATCAAAGCATTTTGAAGTGGGGGCATGCATTGAATTAATTAGCAAGAAATATTTTCCACCATTCCACAACATCATCCACAGGAGACAATGCAAACAACTTTGTGGTGACATCTAAGTGTCTCGCTCCTCCCATTCTAAAATCACAATCCTAATTTTGGCCAATGATCCAAGGAAAAAACAACATTATTTCCTTGGAATGTAGGAATGTTATCAATGGAATTTTCTAGAATTTCATGTGGAGATTCATTAATTTGAGAGAATTCAAGTGGTTTGTAGATGTCATCTAACCATAGTGTGGCCATATCTATTAAAAATAGGGAACTTATATCATAAAAAAACTAAATACTTGAGCTACTAGACTTTTGTAATTGACATGCTAGTTTATATACCTTTCTTCTATAATATCTTTCCAGTTTTGCAATCTAGTGAAAAGTGCCCTATGAGGATGTTATTGTAGAATATCTCTTCAAAACAACCTCCTTATGCAGAGTCACCAAGTGAAATTTTACAACTTGTAATTGTAGGATCATCAATATGTGAATGTAAAAATTCAAGACATGATGAAATGGAATTTATACTTGGCAATAGTGCCAAACTGTTACCACCCAAGTAATCACTTAAGATAAAAATCCCTAACTATAAATGTGAAACCCCAAGGGAAACTTAGAAAGACTATCATTGTCACCTCAGTGGTATATTCCC
Organism: Pinus taeda; assembly: GCA_000404065.3. Classification (NCBI taxonomy): domain Eukaryota; kingdom Viridiplantae; phylum Streptophyta; class Pinopsida; order Pinales; family Pinaceae; genus Pinus; species Pinus taeda. The sequence goes on along the minus strand of APFE031681956.1, from coordinate 7,146 downwards.
TCACATTAGGTTGGCTCTTCTCCAATACATGGGGGGAATTCCTAAGGTAATCTATTTCCAAAAAAAAGTTCCCATGTTCATCTTCTTAAATAACTTTTCCATGGATGTCAAAAGTATGGGATATCATTGAATCCAAAGAAGTCAGATATCATAGTTTATCAAAGAAAGATCCCTAGGAACATAGTGTCAAAGGAAGGCATCAAAATCATTGTAAACATCATACAAACAATTCAAGAAATCCCATTGCCTACAAGTAAGAAATTAGTGCAACCTTAATTTGATAAAATAAATTTCATCAAGAGGTACATACTAAAATTTGTAGAGATAAACAAACCCATATCAAATTTGTTGAAGGAATAATATCTTAAATGGGATGATGAGAGAATGAATCAATTCCAAAAGATAGAGGAAGATATTGTCATGTAATGTTCCCAAGTTAAAATATGCTAGTTTTAATTCACAAAAATTTAAACCTCTGATGCATTTTTTCAAACATTTCAAAGACAAACGTTTCATCAAATATTTGAAAGACAAAGTAATGAACACATGCAACAGAGATATAAAAGGGACAAAATGATTATTCTTATTATCTTGATATGAAGATTTATAATGCATTGTTGAACCTAGCTTATAGATCTGGCAATAATGAAACAAATCGGCCTGTAGAAGAAGCTTATTTCTGTCTTCCAAAAGACTGGAACCTTCAACAACTTTTTCTACTCTTCACTTAAGGATATGACCTCAGAAATGATGATCTCGTCCCAACTCAATAATTTGAACTCTCTAATACCAAATCCACCTCCCACATATATTCAACTTCTTCATAAATATGGTCACAATACTTGATGGGCTTGGCCTTCCAGTAACAAAATTTGTCCTCAAGATAATTAAGGTAACTTTGAACAATTTCTACCTCCAACCCAATTGAACTCAACCTCCCAATAAATGTGCCCTTGGTTAGCGCTAAAAACGACGTAGATAGGCCCTTTGACTATCTAAAGAGTAGCGAGCCCTCAATTTCATTCTAAACTTGCCCTTCTTAACACAGTACACTGACCTCAGCTGCCTACCCAGGCCAGTTGAACCCGCAAATGTAGGAGTCAAAGGACATGCAGGATGAAGGTCATATTTCTTCTGCTTACCTGACACTAGATGTTTAGAACACCTTCATATGCATCATCTTTGTTGTTGACAACACGGAGAAGGCGCACCGTCTCTGCTAGGCTCCTCTGCAATCGAACAACAGACGAGTTGAGTATGGTGAATATAGAGCCACGATTTTCAGTTGTTGGTTTAGATATAAAATAATGCATGACTTGGAGTTTCTCTTAAAAATGGGGCTAGAGTAAAACTATAACTACATAAACAAAACAACATTTGAAAGTAGGTAATAAGAGAAAAAAAGTCTGTTTGACCACCATGAATGGACCAAAGGTGTGATGGTTTCAAAAATTGATACTTCAATAAAAAGTAAAGATACAAATTTTTTCCCCCCGAATATGATTTAATGTCAAAATCGCAAAGTCGTTATAGAACTCGCTTTAATTGCATAAAAAAAGTACAAAAGAAAGTCGATAAGATGGATGGGATGTTTTGGGTGAAAATAATGCATATATCACCTCTACTCTTGGTCTTTACATTGTTAGAAGCAACCATATCTCATATGCACTTGTGTTTTCTTCTGCTAATATTCGTCCACTCATGTATCTTTCACAATGAAGAGGCTTAGATACTATTTTTCATCCATGACATTTTTCTCTTTTCCCATTCAAATACAACAATAAAAAATCTATCGGTGGTTAAATTTCTAATCTCTATTCTATAGAGGGTAAATGACACACCATCTCTAAAAGTGACATCAATATGTTATAGTGAACCTACTCAATAAACATATGGATCCATGTTCATTGCATGCTTACGCCAATTGTTTCCCATTTATTTCTTCCAACATGGCTTGTTTGAGTAGAAACGAGGAAAATTGTCTAGATCTTTGGTCTAGATCTCGATATACCTAACCATAGAGTTATCTTTTCATGGGTCCGCATCGGTACTGATGGATGAATAACATATGGATGCATGTGATAGAATGAAATTCATGTAATATTAATTTGTCTTTTTTTACTTGATATATATTTAAAAAAAAAAAAAAAAAAAAAAAAAAAAAAAAAAAACTTTTAATCTTGTGAAATTTAATCTAAATAATAAGAGAGTGAACATATTCTATACACCAAAATTCTATGTTAAATTATATTTACACATGTAATAATACATTATAAATAAATAAGAGTTTTTTTTTTTTAGAAAAATGTGCTATCTTGGCACATTAAAAACTTGTTAAATAAATTTCAATTATGTACTAACTTAAAAAATCTTGTTGACCAGAATATTTCATCAAACCATGATCTAACAACCTCCAAAAAACACATAAGAAGAATAGACATGTTGAGACCAATTCTACATCACAATGATCAATACATTAACATGGCCACAAAATTTTCATGTATGAACATAAGCATCACATAATATTCTATATGATAAGTAGGAGTTAATAATCCCAATTGTCACCCTTAGTGTGTTAGACGCGTCTTTATCTTTGTTAGGGAATCCTTCATCATCATATTCCATTGGTTCAATGCATTAAAGACACTCTTGATGAATAAAGTATATATATGGTCTAACTTGGCATTTGTATATCATTCCTCGATCACGTATACATTACCAAATTGTCAGCATCCACATAAAGGAGTGACAATCCACCAAAATACATGGGTAACTAACTATTGCAACTACCAACCCACTAATATCTCCTTCAAGTAAATGGTTCATACATATTCTCAATGAACTCCACCTAAATGTATAGGAAACTTTAGGTTTTTGCCCATCACACCCCTTAGATTTTACAACCAACATAATTCACTCATAGATAATTCAACTCACACATGACCCATACTCTATCAACGCTTGTGCACTATATTAAACAAGTTATCCAAATTATCAAGGGCACATGGATAATATGTATGCCTTCTTACAAGAGTCATACAATGATATTCCCTTTACATAATACATAGATAGATATGGTTACATACTATTTACATGCTCCATATCATGGAGGCAATAAGTACAAGATTTTATAATATCGCATGTTATTACAATACTCCTCCAAAGTACCAACTCTAAGATCAAGCTTAAAAGCATCAATGACCAATACACATAATCTACACACACTATGTTAGACTTCCTCCAAATATAAGATGTGATTCATCTTTCCATGTGATCCTAGTTTTGATTCAATATAATAAAAGGTGTACCTTGTTTGTTCATCTCTAATCAATCTCCATTGCTACCATAAGGAATATCATTGTCATGGTTTGGATGAAATTCCAAAATCTCTCTATGATGTTTAGAACATCATTATGTCACCCCTTTTGCAAACTCATAATTCCAAAATATCTACAATTAAAACTGGGATTCAAACAATATTGCTTTAATTCATCTTTTGCCACTAAAATAACTAACCACTAGTTATTCATTGTATAAACCTTCTAGCATCTCTATGACAAATTCTTCATATATGCTCATCCATTATGATTTACTTATAGGATTTTCATCTCAAAAAACATACGAATTGGAGAACAATCATACATTTTAGCCAAACATTAGGACCACACAAAATAATTAGGAACTTATTGTACTCTAGAGCCTAACATCAAACTAACTATAAAAATTGAACAATAAGGCATTTTATAAACATACTTCCATCCATCAAGACACCTATATACCCAAATAATGTTCCCACTAATTCTGTAGGAAAACGTTATAGATATAGAATGCATCCAAATTGGTCTTGCACTCTATACTTAATAATCTAAGGAATTATGACACCGCATTCATTAAACAACCTTTCATCAATTAACAAATATTGGCGATATAACCTCTTGTTATATTTTCCTTTTAACTATAGCGTGCCATAACAAGCAAACCCAAGAATGGACTTTACATGAAAAAGTGTTTAAATGAAAGGCTATAATAATCAACAACATATAATGGTACATGTGACTAAAGATTCTTCCTTACATATTTCTCTAGGGTCATGAACATACTTGGTGTCTTCATATACATATTCAAATTATGGATTCGACATTCATCTTGGATATTCATATGTTTCCTTTTATTTGTTAGAATCATGAACTTCAACAAAATGATTGCACTCCCATATTGGGTTAACTAAGCTCAATACACTTTTTGAGTTTTTACTTCAAGACATTTTTATCACTACCATCAAAGTTCTACATCAACATGCATAAATGCCATTTGATCTAAGGATTTAATCATGCTATCCAAAAGCATAAGGCCTTCTTACAATACCTTTTTTTCCTATAGAGCTAGCCATGGCCAATTATTAGCCATAATGTAAAGTATATTATGTTTGTTCTTGAAATCACCCACCAAAGGGATGTGACTTCTAGGATTCAATGAAGAAGTTGATATCTACCACATGACCCTAGCCACACAAACGTATAATTGTTTTCAATAACATATATACAGGGAGTGCATGTTTTTTTGTATTCCAATCTTCCCCAAATCCAAAATAAAGCTAACAATAGAAGATAAAGAAATAGATGAAGAGAGGGTACCTAAGGGTGGCGTCATCGAAGAAGTGGCTATGTGGATTTTTGGCTGATCAAATTTATGCTCTGTTGAAACCCCATCAATTATCATAGGAACAGTCATAGTGAGGTCTAGAGCCAAAGTCATTGAGATAGTAAGGACAGTTCAGACAATTGCAAGGATAGGAGGAGTTTTCATCGTCAGGACAAAGCCTTTTCTTTCATCTTGGGAGATGAGGGCTTGTACTTACCTTTGTTTCCATGGAACCCTAGTGGATATTTTGTAGCATTATGGTCGTTCTTGTGACATCTATGGCATTTGAAGGGGATGCCCTCATAATCCAAAGTCTAAAGAGAAGTGATGCCTTGATGTTGGAGTTTCATTTACCCCATAAGCCATCTCTGATATCCATATTACCAATACCCTTGCCACCTTCATCTCGATAGAGTATTTGAAAGTGAGGTTGGCCTCCAAACATTTCCCCAGCTTGTTTCCAATTTCCCTAAGAGGTTGCTCCGACCTGAATTGTACTTTTAGTTCAAGAAGTCGAACCCAAATAGGGGGATTCTCTAGTTTCTCTCTGAGTAGGACAAAAAAGAGGGTTCCAATAGTTAAGCATGAAAGCGGCAGTGTCAATACTCCAAAATTTATTTAGATTCCAACGAACCTCTTTAGACTTGCTGAAAAAGAAAATGAGCCAACCTCTTACCCATATCTTGAAAGTTGGCAACAGGTTGATGTGAGCCCTGTCAGCGGAATGAGTTATACTTGCGACCAAATCTAACCTTCTAGGTCTAAGCTCTCTAATGACAAACAAACCAAATAAGAGCTATCCTTCTCTAGATACACATCATTTTATAAGAAATCAAATGTTCTCGATCTTACCTTAGGTCCAATGCTTGTTGTAGTAGTCCAGTCTTGTTGATCCGGATGAGCTCCTCCTTCACCTTCAGACCTGCATTCACTAACAAGGCAAACAATTACATAGCATCTGAATATTCATTATAAAACAAGATATATCTATCATACTGACCAAGGAATGCATGAAATAATTCATTAACAAATCATTGAGAAGAATGGACTTATTTGTATTAAATAATCAAAGGAACCATTACAACCTGAGCCTTGGGGTTGTGCAAGCTCCTCCCAGGGTCCAGCAAGTGATTTCCTCTACTTTGACAAGCTCACCCACTCCCACTATGGCAACAAGGAAGGATGGTGATCTCTCCTCACAAGTCAACAAATGGAAGTCTTAATTCCAGCAGCATTTACCCTATAGAATGTTCAGCTTTTAACCTCCTCCTCCTTTGGCCCAATGCCTATATTTATAGTATTCTAGAAGAGGTTATTCAGTTCCAACATCAATGGGATACTCCCCTTTTTGGATGGGGTAGCTCCTCTCTTGATGGGATAAGTTCCTCTATCATAGGGATGCATGAACCATCTGGAGGCGCTCAATACACGTCAAACACTCTTCTAGAAGGCTCTAGAATGACCACAAGTAACTTTTTTAAGATGAAACTCGCGCCTTTTGACCTTTACAGGGGTACGCACCCATCCTTTGGCTTACAGAGCGTACAAGTACGCAGGTACAAAGAGTTTGGGATGCGTACACGCAGGCAAGGTAGAGAGAACCTGCGTACCCAGAGATAAACATGTTTTTAGTGACTTTCTCTCTTTTTTGAAGCTTGACATGAAGAGCAGAGGTATTAGGCTTGACAAGGAGGATAATATGACTATTGATGGAGCCATATTAACTGCAGATAGTCATGGTGACAAATTTCAGTGTAACAGATTGCCCCCTAAAGTACGAAGCCTGTAATAGATAAGGGGTTTATATCATATAGGAAGGGTGAAGTACTTTATAATTTCGAGGATCATGTTGTGGAGAGCCCGGTCAGAACCTGCAATTTTCAACACAAAATACATGTATAAGATCATATCATCGCTGAGGTAGGCATTCCCATACTCAGATCAAAAACTTTAACTAACAGACTAATTACTACTCTGATACAGGAATGATTTCATAGTACATCATAATCATAGACTCGTGTAGACACAGTATGGACGTAGCCATCTATTTATAATTGGTCTACAATATAATGAATACAAAACTCCTCACAGCCTGGATGGTGGAAACTAGATCCAGGGTCTTAATCTCTACTTCCCGAATTGGTACGATTCTAGCCATGCGAATAAATGAGTCGATGTCGAACATGGTAGAAACCACTTGATTACCAGTCGATGATGTAAACTGTTAACAAGCGTGAGAGAGACCACCAGTATTGTCAATGGTTCTCAAAGTACCCAGCACAATCCATGAGATGTGAGTGAATGAGTCGATGTCGAACATTTCATGGAATCCTTCGATCGCAAGTCAATGATGGAAACTAACGTCGAAGGCGAGAAACCTGCCATTGATGCATGCAGACTCCAAGGTACTGACGATTTCTAAGTCAACTCTCTAGATAATGTGCTGATGTCGATAGAAAGTGACCCGTCATAGGCAAGCCCACAACACGAAATCATAGTTCAAGT
>APFE031681953.1:109256-122385 GCA_000404065.3 Pinus taeda | reverse complement strand
GTATTAGTCTTAATTAAGGGTTAAAATAATCTTAGTTATCATTATATTATATATACTAGATCCCTTCAGATTATTCATGATAAGGGGGAATATTAATATTTAACAAAATTTATATTCATCAATATAAAAATAATTTTAATTATCGTTATATTATGTAGACTGGATAACTTTAGATTAGTCATGAAAAGGGAATATCTATAATGATATACAACCTATATTAAAAGTAGTATTCGATATGATAAAGGAATTATTCTTACTATCAATTGTTAGGGTTTCAATATATAGTAATCTACATTTACTATTACTCGGGACATTAGTACTTGTAAGGATTTATTGTATTGTTATAATGGTATTTAATTAAGGTAAGGGTAACAAATTAATATAAATTTAATAGTAAAGTCATGTATTTAGAGTTTAAATATACTTTTTAAATATCTTATACTATATAATCTAACTCTTTAGGAAAGGAATGAAAAGGATGAAAAGAAATCAAGGAAGATTTCCAAGAAGGACCCAAGAATTATGGCTAAAGAAAGAAGGTTAAAGGATATCAAGGGGAAAAACTCTAGAACAAGCTATAAAAAGAGGGAGGGGAGGAAGGGGAGGAAACGACTATGAGGCGAGGGCCAGGACCCAGCAACTACTGATCTTCCAACCGTCCTCTCTATTGAGATTGCTTGGTCTCCTTTCAATCTCAATGGCTTCCCTAAATTTTCAATGATGGAACTGTGAAACTCTAGCAATAACATTGACCTCCTCAATACAAACATGATGTTTGGTCTTCTCCACATGTTCCACTAGTGTGGTAGACTTGGTTCTCTTGTGTTTAAGATCAGCTGCTTGTTGACTAATTCTTTGATTAATGGAGCGCTCAATCCCACTAATATGGGGGTCCCACAGGAACAAGGAATAATATAGACCCCCTTCATGTCCTTAGGGCGTCTATATTATTCCTTGTTCCTGTGGGACCCCTTATATTGGTGAGACTGGGCGTTCCATTAATCAATGAATTAGTGAGCATGCAGTTGATCTTAAACACAGGAGAACCAAGTATTCCACACTAGCAGAACATGCAGAAAAGACCAAACATCATGTCTCTATTGAGGAGGCCAATTCTATTGCTAGAGTTTCACAGTTCTATCACTGAAAATTTAGGGAAGCCATTGAGATTGAAACGAGACCAAGCAATCTCAATAGAGAGGACGGTTGGAAGATCAGTAGTTGTTGGGTCCCGGCCCTCGCCTCATAGTCGTTTCCTCCCCTTCCTCCCATCCCTCTTTTTATAGCGTGTTCTAGAGTTTTTCCGCTTGATATCCTTTAACCTTATTTCTTTAGCCATAATTCTTGGGTCCTTCCTGGAAATCTTCATTGATTTCTTATTATCCTTTTCATTCCTTTCCTAAAGAATTAGATTATATAGTATAAGATATTTAAAAAGTATATTTAAGCTCTAAATACATTACTTTAATATTAAATATATTAATTTGTTACCGTTACCTTAATTAAATACCATTATAATAATACAATAAATCCTTACAAGTATAATGTCCCGAGTAATAGTAAATGTAGATTATTATATATTGAAACCCTAACAATTTATAGTAAGAATAATTCCTTTATCATATCGAATACTACTTTTAATATAGGTTGTATATCATTATAGATATTTCCTTTTCATGACTAATCTAAAGGGATCCATTCTACATAATATAACGATAATTAAAATTATTTTTATATTAATGAATATAAATTTTGTTAGATAATAATATTCCCCCTTATCATGAATAATCTGAAGGCATCTAGTATATATAATATAATGATAACTAAGATTATTTTAATCCTTATTAAGGACTAATACTATAAAATTATAATAATAATATATAATATTAATTATTAGTTATTATTAAACCCTTTAGATTGCTAACTATTATTTCTAGCAATTTTAATTATTATTTTCTAGCAATTTTTAATATAATATTAACTCAAACATTGTTAACTTTTCACTTAAATAACATATGGTAAATATTAAAATAATATTTTAGCATGAAAATATTATATAATTAAATTGATTAGTCACATCTAGCCATTCTTGGTCAATCCTAGCCATTTATCTAATCTAACCTAATAAAGTCGTTTTTTCAATATAGTCGTTTTTTCGTCAAACCTAGCCGTTGGATGATCTACTAGCCCTATTTAATATGCAACATTGATCTAGTTCTTCAACTTGTCCTGACGATGAGCCACACTTGTTGGTTCGAAACGCATCAACAAATGTTCTATCATGTGATTTACGCTGAAAAATTTTTCTCATAAACTTGACACTTCATTTTTTAACAAAACAATTGATCGAAACTACTTTTCGACAATAACTACAAATGATAAAACAAATACATAAAAAAACATTCAACAATCCATTCTAAATCGGGTCAAAATAAGGAAACAAAGACTGTTTTCAGAGACAATACCTCATCTATATCCAAAAATAAATTCAAATAATTGAAAATTAGCAAAAGTGCTAAGTTCCTAGATGGGAAAACTGACCCTAAAAGGATCAGCACAGGGTACTGTTAGAGACAGTGCGCTGAATCACACTAAGTCTATGTAGAAGTGCACTGCAGTACACTATGTCATTCATAGAACTACGTTGATTACAGTAAGACAATTTTATGCTCAAAATTGACTCAACTTCTAGTGAATTGAACTTGAATTCGATGAATAACAGAAGGTACAGTATGTCAAAGTGTTTTAAGATATTGATAAGCTACTATAAGGGATAGGATCACTCCCCAGCGGAGTCACCATTTTTTTTTGGGCAAATTTAATGTTTCTTCAAATGCCTAACCCTCTAGACCTAGTAGCTAGTCTAGAAACAACAGACAAGTAATTCGTCGTTTTTCCTATAGTTAACAGATAAGAGAAAGAAGAACAAAGGTACCAACCTGTAACTTTTACTCAATCCCTCTCTCCTTTGACCGATTTTGCCACTCCTTTTTGTACTTAACTCGCTTGAAAAATACCTGCACACAAGCCGAGACAAAAACCCATCAAAGCATACAATAATGACGATCTGTTAACTAAACATATCATAGAATCAAGAATACAATATACATCATATAAAAACATGAATGGAAAAATATTAGAATTCTTTTTTGATATAAGGAAATATTACAACCCATGTAGATGCATGCTCGATTCAGTGTCATCTTTCCAGCTTCAAACCCTTCTCTCCTTATGAAGCAACAATTCGACATCATTACAATACTCTTACTAATCTCACTCAAACAGCATTTCCATAGCTCAAGAAATTCCAACCTAGACCAGCCTTTGAATGCTTGGTCAATTTATAACTGAATGGAAGAGGTTAAGCCATTAATGGCCCTCATGAATGCTTTGCCAAAATTGGGAAGTGGTTCCATGGAGGAAGGGATAATGGATTAAGGTTCATGCATCCTCTTCCTCATTCAAAAGTGAGCTCAATCCATCTGGAAACTTCCAAAAGCATCCATTGGATGAGGAATCCAATGGATTTATTTCAAAAATTCGATGAATCTCGCTCAACGCAGGTGAAACAAAGGTCAACTACACTACAATGCACCCAAACAGTGCAATTCCTGCATTGCAATGCAGCCTGATAAATGGCCACCTGCTCTGATCTCCTTAGGGGCATTTTTTGGATGAATGGTGACATAGAAACTCTTGGGAGGCAAGCATGATGTAGGTTAACTTCATAAGGGAATGAAAACAACTGAATTAGGGATAGATGGACCCTAATAATATGGATCTAGAAGCTGGGGTTGATGTGCCCAAATTGACCTGTAACAATGTCGCAGCCAATTCTTCTATTCATCAGATGTTGATTTCTGATATTTTCTTACGTGAATAAAGTTGCATTTTTCATGATCTCTTATTTATTTCCTCACATATTACTTCCCAGGAACTTCCATCCATAGTCCATTCATCTTTATCAACTACCTCATATTCCATATGATGACATATTATGTTGATTTCATCTTGTCAATATTTGAACCATGCCTTCATGCATTTTTCCAAAGGAAGAGATCCCTTTTGTTCGATCATGCTCATAAGGTGAAGAATTTACCATTCTATTTTCAAATATTTGATGACATGACTTAATATATCAAATGTATACATACCTCTATTCTCCTTTTGTTCATCTAGAGTTCCTTCAACAACTTCCTTTCCTTGATTGAAAGTACTTTGATGTGTTGCACTCTTCTGCCACAATACCATCATCCTTCTAAACAATGTATCCCAGACAAGGTGGAATGATCAGTGAGACACTTGCTTCTTCCAAGTAGAGGTGAACCTTTTAATGAACATTCCAATGGAAGATCTTGATTTTTCTCATCCTGCAAATGCTCCTTCCTAATGATGATGTATGATTAATTATTTCCATCATGTTAGATGACTTTATTCTAGCCATAAGCACTATTCATGCTTTCAATGAGGTTACCAAGAGCTACTTCCTCTCTATGATGACTTCTACAATCATATAGACTTTTACTTGAGCTATCTTTTCAAGCTTCTTCAATGATGTCATGAGATATTTCTTAAATCATATTCTTCTAATATGATGTCATATTCTACTAATATGCATCTAGTCATAATGCTTCTCTTCCTGACTACCATGCTGGAGGACTTTTTCACCTCCTACTTCTCCTAACTATGCATCTAGGAAACCTTAATAGTAAATATCTATCCCATTGGATTTCTTCTCATCAGGTTCTTGCACTTCTTTGATGATATGGGCTTCACTCCTTTATTTTACTTTCATGTTGTCCTTCTTGAATTTTGGACAATCTCTCTTGAAATTCCCATATTCCTGACAACCATAGCATTGGATCTTCGACATATCGATCTTATTTTTTTGAGGACCAAACTTCCCAAATTTTCCTTTTCTCTTAGCCATGGCAACAAATGCTTGAACTTGTTCATTTGATCCCATATCACATTTTACTTTTAACCTAGTTTCTTCAATCTTATACAATGACTAGATTTCACTGAATGGGGTGGCTTCCTTATTTTCCATAGATGCTTGATACGAAGTTTCCCCATTCATCAGGTAGTGATATGAGCACAATGGTGGTCATTTCTTTATTGGAAATTATTTCCTGCAACTCTTGTAGTTGGTCTCTTATTTCTGAAACCCTAATAAGATATGAGGCTATTTCTTCATCCTTTGATACCTTCATCTTATATAGCTCAGTTCTCAAAGATATTACTTCTCCAATGGTGCTTATGGAAAACAATTCTACTAACTTCTCACATATTTCTTTTGATGTCTCCAACTTTGATACATAATGTATGAGGAAATCCTTAATGGATTCTATAATGATCCTTTGAGCCCTTATTTCCCCTTTCATATACTTTGTTAGTGCTTGAGTTTCTTCTTGTGATGGCTTAGAGAACTTACCTTTTATGTGACCAATAAATTCATTCTCTATGAGGATCAAAAATGTCCTCTTTTACCATGCAAGCAATTTTGATGACCCAGCCAATTTATCTATTTCCTTGCAAAATGAAGTGATTTTAATATATTCAGACATAGATATAAAGATACTTACTTGTCAAGTGAAGATACTCCTAAATGATGAAATCTTCAACTTGATGCCTTTCTTGGTGATGTTGATAATAAAATATGTCATCCTTCAAGTATGCTTGGATAGTGATCCTTGACTCAAGAAGAGGGAGATCACCTTGATTCCTTGATGATGAGGGTAGTGATTGTCAAGAATGCTTCAAGTGTAGAACCCTTCTTTGGATGAGCTAGGTTTTTTATGTCTTCTTTTCTTTGAGATGTGATGATCCTTGATGCTCCTTTTTTCGACCCTTATATATCCCTTCTTGATAATTTGATGTCCTCTTTGATTCCTTTTCCTTTCTTGATACTCTTTTTGATGGTCCTTCTACAAGTTACCTTTCCTTGATGTAGTCACCTTAGCTTTGATACCATGTTGAGAAATCTAGGGGCAGCTAGATTAGGTGATTTCTCTTATTTTGATAACTTCTTGTGATGTATTTTACTTAACATGATTTGATTATTCTTTCACCTAATTATTATCAATGTTCTATATCATCAAACAACTACCAAACAATAAAATAAATGAGACAATAAGACACAAGATGTAGGTTATTAGCTAGAGCACCTCTCCTTTTGAGAGGAAAACCCACGAGAACTTCAATTGACGAATTCCAAGACCTATGACCCGTAACCAAGACCCCTCATGGACCAAGTAAAACTTCTCATGGATGAACTCCTATTCTACAAAGTCAATGATAATAAAACTAGCCTTCCAATAGTTGCTTGCTTCCTCTTCAACCTTAATTTTAAACATGCACTTTTGACTGTTATTTTCAGCCTTCTGCAACAATCCCTAATTCACACGTGTAACAAAAATATGGTGAAGATGGCATCTCTTCTCCTTCACTTGGAAAGAAATCCTTTCTTCAATAACTCGCATTGAATATAGGTGCTTCTTTCACCCTTTGCTTGGCATATTGACTGGTTGCAATTCTATTTTCTGTAGGTGATATGATGCCCTCAATTTGACATGACATAAGTAGCAAGATATTATCATTGACATGACATAAGTAGCAAGGTCTTATCATTTTAATGATCGACTTCTACTCATATTTTTTAACATTATTTAATAATTGATTATGCATGAAATCTATATGATATGCATAGGCTTAAACAAAAGTATTGAGTCAAGAGTATCTACATTATAATTGTAAAAATACATTACGGAGTTAACTATATGTATGAAACAAATGTATCACATGGAGGATATTTTAGTCCACTCTTTAGATAAGTCAAAAGTTATTGTTTATTTATTAAAAAATGAATTTTTGAATGTCGTCACAGGCCTAAATTGAGTCAATTGAACCAAAAAAAGGAGGGGTTTAAAATGTGTATTCAAAGGAAAGAAATCATATCCATCAATCTAATGTAAGTTGGTATCTAGCCGACTAGATTGATTTTTGTCAATATCAGTGGATCCTTAGTTGAAAACATTTAATTGAGTTTGTAAAATCTTTTTACCAACTAAAATATTTTTTTTGTAATTGAGTATTATTTAGGTTCAATTGAGTTGTGTCCTAGTTGAGATGAGTCATGTATGTGTGTTACACAGCATTTTGTCACTGTCCCTTTACACCCCGTTCCTAGATCCTGGAGGACCTCTACAGTGACCCTCATCTGTTTCCCTGCCATGAAGAACATGTCCCTACATCCCTCTTCATCTGCAAAACATTTCCCTCTTTCATCACTTCCCAAGACTCTTCCTTCAAGTTCAGTTTTCAAGACCGGTGCTATATAAACACCCCATTTCACACCCTCAGCTAGCTAATGAAGGGCTGAAATAATCTACAAATATTGAGAGCCTTAGCCTTCTAGTTTGTATGTGAAGGGAGAATAAGCTTGTTGTGTTTGGTTTGGAGAAAAAGGAAAGAGGCCTTGAAATTCCATCGTGTTGAGGATGAATCATGAGATGCTTCTAGTGGTGTTGTGACCTGGACATGCCAAAGGGAACCTGCAGCATCAAGGCTCCGGTTGCATTTCTCTTTGTAGTTTTATTAATACAACTAATGGTTTATTTCCTATATTGTGTGTAGTGTTACATGTGATAGCTTAAGAATCCTTGACTTTTTAAGTAATTTGAATTCGATTTTACACTATCATGTTTATTGTTGTCTCTTGCATGTTTGTTTCAGGTATTTGAATGAAAGGAGAAAAAGGAAGCTGGAGTAAGGAGGCAAGATCAACATGAAGTGGATTAGCGCTATAAGAGGTAGGCCCTATTATTCGATTCTAATCTAAGGAATTTTACATTAGATTGTTCTGTTTGTGGCTAGACCCACTCTTGGGCTAGAGGGATCACCTCTGTCCACGGAGGAGATTTACCTGCTCCATAAATTGGCGACTCCACTGGGGAGCCATCCCTCTCTTTAGATTGTTTGCATTTCATGATTTGTGTTGACTTTTTTCGAATCACTCTTTCTTTTCGGTTTTTGTGATTTACACTATTCACTGCCTAGAATCTTGAATTTAGAGTGACAAGTCTAGTTTTGCTTTCTGAAAATTTTTATTTTTTTCCTTGAAATCCTCAATAAACGTTGTTTAAATTTTGACAATCGTGTCGATCACTGTGATTTACTCTTAAACAGCCACGCCATACCCCCTTGTGGCGCTTGTTGTCAGTTAATCACTCACGTCGATTCCTGTAGGTTAAGATCAGGGTTTCTCCTAAATCATTGTCAGTGTGTCCTGCCCTCATAAGCTCTATCTCTTGGCCTGTTTGCCTGTATTCTCCCCAGCTAGAAAGCTTCGTTAGCTTGATTTGTTTTCTTGATTGATTTGAGTTTGCCTTAGTTGATATTTTGAGTTTTTGGATGGTTTGTGTCACTAGGGAATTTAGGTCATCATCTATTCAGTTGTTTGTTTGCTCATCAAGTCAAGTTGTTGGTTACCCCACCCTCTGATGTGTTAATTCTAGCCCTGTGTGAAGTTCTTTTTTATTTTTCTTTGAATCCCTCGATCAACGCTCCTTTTGGCCAAACATTCACGCTGATCAGGCCTATCAGTGTTAGGTTTAGCCTATCCAGTCATGTCATTCGTGCCAATTAGCGCTAGTTTCAACCCAAAAAGCGTGCTACTCTCTGAGTTAAGAAAAAATCAAAGTTTTTCCCCATTCTAGTGCTAATGTGCCTTGACCCTCAGACTCTCTTCTTCTGCCTAGAAGTGACTAAGATGCTTTCTTTTCTAGCTTTGATTATTGATTGATTGACTTGAAGTTTCATTGCTTGATTTTTTGAGTTTTTTGGATGGTTTCTATGATCCTAGGTCATCTAGGTCAATTACCGTTCATTTGTTGATTCACTAATCGTTTCAAGTTTCTGATTTGCTGCTTCGTTTAATCCACCTTTCAATCGCAACATATTCATTGCTTCATTTTCAATTGAATGTGTGAAAGAGTCTCGTTGTTCTCTTATTTTGAGTGTCTCTTTTCTTTTTCCAAGCATAGATTACATTGCTTGGTTTCTCGATTGAAGCATTTATGTGGTTGGTTTGTTCGATTCAGGGAAGAAGTTACTTTTAGTTTCATTTATCATGCTTTGGATTTGATTGATGCTTGTTTTTTAAGTGAAATATTGCAATAGTAGCGTTATTGAGAAGCTAGAATTGCATCATCATAAGCATTGGAAATGAAATGAAACTTCTTATGTTGTTAAGGGAACATTAAGTGCATTTAGGACATGTATTAGGGAAATATTTCATTCTTTGATTGTTTCCTTGATTGTGTGCTCTCTAACCCTCAATTAGCGTTAACTTTCATCGAAGACAAAGATTTATTTTCTCATATACCTGCATATAGGAGTTTTCACATGACAGCGATAGGGCCTTGGAATTGAAACCTAATTCAAGATCAACCGTTAAAATTTATTGAATTACCCTAAGGAAGCATTGAAACTTAACACTCACATTTAGTGGTCTAGGCTAGAGACATGTTCGGGCATCTTTAAACCTAGCAGTTGTCGTTCGCTTCGGCTTTAGACAGTGCCAGTACCGACTTGTGCTCCTCGTACCATCATGTATATAAAGGGAGACCCCACTAGGTTGCAATCCTTTATCCATAGGAAGTCGAGTCTACCACCATGTAAACATGATACATCGAACACAACATTCGGGGAGATTTCCTACTCGTACTTTTCAGTTCGTCGGGAGGTATTCTACAGTTCACGGTTACCTGGTAATCCCTTTTCCCTAGATTATCCTGAGGAGTCATTTTTGTCTTTTTGAATTTTTTAAATTTAAAAGATCATCAAGAACTTGTCCTTTTGAGCTCATTAACTCCGAAAGTGACTAGAGTCACCTTTCATCCTTTTCTCGACTCTTAAAACATGAAAAGGCAAAGTTTTTTTTTCAGTGTCTTAAAAATTATTTCAGCCCTTCATTAGCTAGCTAAGGGTGTGAAATGGGGAGTTTATATATCTTTGATGGAGGGGAAATGGATCCTCTTATGGTGGGAGAGGCCTTATCCCTTTTAGTTTGTTCCATCTTAAAAGGGGAAAGGAGCCCAAACAGACTCTCTCAACTCTATCTTGCTCAACCATTTAACAAACTTCTATTCACAAAGCTTCTAGAGCTGGAAGCTTCGACTCCATTTTTAAAAACTTGCCAAAACAGGTCGGCACGACTGGTGAATGGCTCACTTGTGCCATTCGGCGCTAGTTCTGGTTTTAAACTCTGCAAATCGGCGCAGCGGAAGAACTGAGCACTAGCGCTAGTCTTGAAAACAAAGCTTGAAGGAAGAGTCTTGGGAAGTAATGAAAGAGGGAAATGTTTTTCAGATGAAGAGGGATGTAGGGACATGTTCTTCATGGTAGGGAAACATATGAGGGTCACTGTAGAGGTCCTCTAGGATCAAGGAAAGGGGAGTATAGGGATAGTGACAAAATGTTGTGTAACAGATGCCCCCCTAAATCATGAAGTTCAAACAAGATTGAGGGATGAAATGATTTATGAGTAGACACATGGAACTAGAGGTTGCTGCCAAAAAACGTACAAGCAAGTATAGATACATATACATCACTAAAATCTTTGATACAGGAATCGTCGTATGGACGCAGCCATCCAAAATAAAATCATGTAAATGGATCCAAGGTATGGACGCAACCATCCAATAAGAAGTATCATATCAAACCCAAAGTATGGTTGCAGCCATCCAATAATGAGAAGGATCACATATAACAGACTCATGGTATGGTCACAACCATCCATTTGAAAGAGACATGTATATAAGCATGATCATATCACATCACCCTGCAACCTAGACTTGTGTAATCTGAGCCCAGGGTCTTACGCTCCAATACGACCCGATCAAAGTACAATTTCTAGCACGTGAATAGATGTACTGATGTTGAACATGCTAGAAAATCGCGTGATTACCAGTCAATGATGTGAACTATTAACAAGCGCGAGAGAAACCACCAATAATGACAATGGCCCTTAAGCTACTAGTAGCACAATCCATGGAATATGAATAAGGAACTGAAGTCAAACACTTGTGAAGTCGCCCGATCGAAGACTAATGTTGTGAACCTATCGTTGAGTGTGAATAACTTGGCATTAGGGCATGCAAGCTCTAAGGTACTGGAAGGGAGTCTCTCGGTCAACTTCCCAAATAATGAGCTGAAGTCGACAGGAAGTGCCCCTATCAAAGGAGGGACATGATGTATCCCACATCATCGACATGAGACAAGGGATGCAATGATTATGAATGATACAGAGAAACATGAATGAGTGTAAACTGTAGAAATATTAACTCTTAAACATATCGTTCACATGACTCTGAAGTTTGGCAACTTTGGGATCCATAGGATCGGAGGTCATAATGACAAGGCAAAGATCAACTGGAAAGGAAAAATGGTGACCCAAACCCGAGAAGGTCAATGATGAAGTGGGGATATCCCAACCCAACACGAAGCAAAAGAGTTTCATGTTCAAGAGTGACTAGTTGCCTACTCCACTCGTAAAATTTCCCATTTTCCCCCACCATTTCTGGCAGGTACCCCAATTATTTTTTATCACAAGCTTGAAGGGGATAGCATGTGCTTTCACTGTAAGTCCATCCTTTGGATCAATATGACCTAGTAATATTAATGAGCCCTAGGAAGGAGAAGCTCATGTCCATCATGGGGACAAATCTGATGTCGTTTAATCTTTTAACAAGTCCGACAAAGGTGTAACTCGTAATATATTTCATATTTAGAGAGTTTGAAAAAGACCGGAAAAGAAAACTCCAAAAGGTCCCTTTTCGTACAGTTGTGCCTCTCGATCTTGAAAAGGTAGAAAATAATACTTGAGAGAACCACTTGACCATGTCAGTCAAGGAATACATTTTTCATAAGTAGTTTATCCCATCCCGAAAAGAGGTTAAACGTATACTAGGTAAACGACATTTTGCAGCCTTTAACGAGCTCAAAATGACAAGAGCTTGGCAATCTTTTCATATTTTGAGAGTCAAAAAAGAGCTCAAAGATGACTCCTTGCTTTTATTTGTTTTAACGAGTCTGAAATGGAAAAATAATCGGTAATCTTTTCATTTTTTACAAGTCAAAAAAGAGCTTAAAGTTGACTCGTCCTAGAGGCACGAGTGGTATAAAGGGTAGCATTTAGTTTGGATTACAGTGGAACTACTCAAAAACTAAGAGGTCAAGAGTTTGGTTAGTAAAACCACTCATTGTTGCGGTTCCTCAAGAAAGGGTAAAACAAGCAAGTGAAAGTGAATGATCGGCCAAAGAGATGGTGGCAATGGAATGGAGAAAGAAAACAAGGCTTATCAGATGGGAGGCTGATAAAAATGGAAATCACGAGGGTTAAAATGGAGATGGGTTCATTTTTATACAAGCTTGAACCACGGGGAACTATGATTTGATTTGGTTTCATGTTTACACAAGCTTAAAATGAAAAACTATGCTTGGATTCAGTTTCATGTTTACACAAGCTTGAAACGAAAAACTATGCTTTGATGAAAAAATGGAATGCCCCTAGCATGGTGAGAGCTGAGGCACCTTCCCCCCAAACTTAGTTTCATTCACCAAAGTAGACATCGGGTTGCTAAAAACAATGTAAACTTTGAAACGGGAACCCATATTATTACCCGTTTTATAGAGATAGCAAAAAAGTGACTCGATTTCGAAAAGAGGTTATGCAGAACACACGAGTTTTTTAAAGTTTAGTTTTTGGCACTTTAAATAACCGATACGATTACTCGTTTTGTAGGGGTTGTAAAAATGTGACCCGATTTTCAAAAGTGGTTAAACAGAATATACTTCTTTTTGTTGGGAGCATGTTTTTTACATTTTAAATTTTCTTATGTATCAAATATAAATATTTGTTTTTAAATATTAGTGATTTTCATGTTGATTTTGAAATGTGTAGATGCAACGTGTTGATGTAGCATACCTTTTTTTTAGAGGGCTTACTTTTCACACTTCAAAATTTATTATCTCCAAAAAAAATTTAAATTATGATTACTTAACGAATTTTCAGATTGTTTTATTTTTCTTTTTTTAAATGTTGATTAGTTAAAAAACATAAATATAA